>JAHWFP010110781.1:0-24381 GCA_023313725.1 Lithobius niger
GTCCACGTCTGAAGATACTTTCCTACTACCTGGGGGCGCTCATCTTCTTTCCATCAACCTCTCTTCCCCTCTTGGCTGAGCGAGTATATTGATCAAGTGTGTTGTTTTCAACGTTGCTCCAAAAGAAAGGCACGCGGTTTCTCTTCTTCTTCTTCCGTGACCCTAAAACTCGTGGGTGACTTTTGAGGTAATGAAACCATTAAAGGCGACGAAAATAGCCTTCAGCACCCCCATTCCATCCGGGCACTTCCAGAGGGGGGTAACGACAAAATCCTATCATATTATTGAAAAGGTCTTCTTCCCTGCAGGTTTAGGAGGAAAAAATTACGGTTGGATGAGTAGATAGAGGTCGATGTGACAACGGTGCGACCCTACGACTAAAGGGTGTACTGTTTTCGACTGCAGAATTAAAATGTTACAAAGTAAAAACCGTAAAGTGCACAAATGTACATTAAAACTCGACGTTTCGGCTCATCTCTCAGAGCCATTATCAAGAGTATCAAGTATAAACTACAACAAAAAGCCATGAGTCAAGTTGCAAGTCAAATGCCCATCTTTACAAGGCAGAACTTGTTAGGACGTGTTAAAAACGGGCAGAACCGTAAACAAATATTTACAAATTTAAAAAAATAAACAACTAAAGGGGAATTCGATGTGTGCTTGTTGCTAGCCCCCTCTAGTTTAAATTTTTTTTATTAAAAAAATTGTTTTACGATTCTGTCCGTTTCTAACACGTCCTGGCAAGTTCTGCTTTGTTAAGATAGACATTTTATTTTCAACTTGACTCGTGGCTTTCTTGTGTTTGTTGTTATTTTTTTTACAGGCTAATCTTGATAGTTGTTCTGAGATGAGCCGAAACGTCGAATTTAAACGTATATTTGTGCACATTACGGCTTTTACTTTGTAACATTCCACAAGTGATTTTTAATTTTAAATGCGGAAATAAAAAACAAAATATTAGTTAAATAATGAAGATATCAGAAGGTCAAGGGTAAACGAAGCAAGCAGTCCGCATTAAAGACTGGCCTTGCGAGGATACACAAGGTCAAGTCTTTGATGCAGACTGCTTGCTTGCTCGTTTAAAATATTAGGTCTCTTTTTAATTGAGAGGTGAAGTTATGGTTAGAACTAGAGCGGTATCTGATCGCCTTCGAACTCGTTAACTTTCGTCCTTGATTAGCCTAGTGGAAGTCATAAACACAGACTTTTAAAATGAAATGGGGGCAAATTTTAGTCACCAAACAGTTCAAGGACGTTGGTAGGGAAGGGCTTAGTAAAGAAGGCCAAGACGGAAGTTTTCTTTTTTTAATAATATCTTTTGAGTCTTAAGTCAGCCGAAGCAATTTAATGCTTATTTGACTGAACACATTTGGCTCAATTTTGAACATTACCAGACTTTTAGAGAAGAAGAAATATCTGGTAAAGGGAGGTGCCAAACCGGTGATTCGATCCGGAAAACCTCCGATCATCGTAGGGTCCGAAAGATTGTCCAGAATAGTTTCCATAGCCACTACAGGAGCATGGTAGCCTCTCACGCTACCCTGGCCGGCAGTCCTGACAGGGGCTTTGCCAAGTTCCCCTTTCCAGGGGTTAGACCAGATCCGCAAACCTCCAGCAACCAGGCTGAGCGCTCTCACCACTCAACCACGATGAGGGACTGATACAATACGCCGAGTGGCGGACTGATACATAGACTGGAGCAAGGACTAGGAAGAGAAGAAATCGACGGAGCGTCTATGAAGAAAAAATGGGTGGAACGAACCCGCAACCTCATTGGTCGTGAATTTTTTTTCCTCGAATATCACCATTAGTATAAGGAAGATGGCCACTAAGATGGAAGAACAGAAAAAAAAACGACTCAGTCGTGACAAGGTGGGGAAATGTGATGGACGAACTATTATTATCTACCGATATCCGTATCTCAGCCCTCTTGTAACAATACAAGGAGGCAGGAGCACAACGATAAACGGGGGATGAGAACTATTAAGTTCTCAGCACTCGATTCAATAGATCTGTATGCTGACAACAATGAAAAAAGGCCAACCGGTGCTGAGAACTAGTTCTCAGTACTCGATTAACAACAGTGAAAAAAGGCCGTCCGAAGCCGTAATAGAACACAATACGCAAAAGAAAACTTTTTTTTCCTTACCGCCTTGCATTGTTGGACTACTCCGTGCACTACATCATTGTTGGAGTCGCGTGCTTCTTCATTGTAGGGCAGAGATGCGGAGATCGGTAGATAAAATTAATAAGTTATCGCCTGCTTCCCTCGTGCAAAGAACTAACAATCGCTCGGGTCTGCGGCCCTCGACATTGTTAGTTCTCAGCACTCGGGAATCAGGCGATAACCTACACTTCTCAACCGCTTTCTTATTCTCCGCACTCTTGTAACAATGGAGCAGTGTAGGATCGCAACAATGGTTTTCGGTTTGGCTGCTGGGTTATCTCAGTATTGCTTTCCTTTTTTGTTCCATTTCTGTCACAAATACGGCATAAACGCTAACAACACGAATCTCCTTTCGTAATTGTATTAATGATGATTAAACTCAGATCAAATACATTCAACAGCCAAAATAAAAAGCAGAGTACGAAGCTTTCGTATTGAAGAGTTATTAAAATTCAGAAGTACGCTGCAACCTAAAAAAAATTACGTAACACTCGTAATTCAAGAATTAAAATTCATCACAACATCACACACTTGTAGGAAAAGTAACGTGGCATTTGAATGTTTGATTTAATTGTCTATTGTCAAATTCTCTGCATTTATCTTGTTTTGTCAGTGGTTGGTTACCGTGCAAAACATGAGACGCTGCCACCACCATATCTTCACTAGAACGTTTGTACGCCGCATTATTAACTACTAGCTGTACCCCCCGCGTAACATACGCCGGTATAGCCGGTTCCCGCATACCTGAGCGAAATACTGTAGTGGGCAGTGTGGAAGGAAAAGGCTGCCCCCTGCTTCCTCCTCCGAACCCCCCTGCGGCCTACCCAGTGGTATGGTCTGATTTTCCCCCATGCCTTCAACCCCTTTCTTGTCCCGCACCGCCTCCCCGGATTCCCCATCCCGTCCCCCGTCCCCATCCCTGCTCCCCCTCCATTTTAACCCCTGCTGATTTGTCTCTTTTCAATGGAGGACGCTCAATTGCCCATTTCTCCGTTCTGACACCAAGCGCAATAAATCCAACAACGGTCGTGCATGCAGTGATTGTTACTGAACCAACTTTGAAACTCTTCAAGTCTACTCTAAGAGGTAGCATTATTAAAGCAATATTTCGATTGTTACTGGTTGTGAGCAATGGCTGTTTGCATTGACGTCACCATGAGTTAGCCAATGACGAACGAGAACAACGGTTGTTTGGCCGTCTGATTGGACTATCCCAGTCACGTGATATGCTCGTCACACCAAACAGCCATGGCGTGTGGTATAGAACTACGCAAATGCAATAATAGTTCAACGCGTGGTAACAATGACGGCTCGTGCGGAGAAGGCGAAAGCGGTTGAGAAACAGGAACTTGCCCGTTCCCTGCGCGCCCTCGTTATTGTTAGAGCTCAGCACTCGGGAAACAGGTAAGATCCCCTACGCTGTGATAACTTGGAACACCGGAGAATGCTTAAACAATGCGCCCTATACAACGATTTTTGCACTGCAACAAAGACTTACTATTTTCCAACAATCAATTTTGGTCGGCTGAAAAGCATTGTAACAAATAGAAAATTCCGCTGCAAGTCGAAAGGCTTTAACAATCCGACAATGCCACGTTGCGAATAGCATGTATCGTACAATAGCACCATTGTTGTAGCACGCTTGATTTCTGACCTAAGCCAATTTTCTCCACTGAGTCTTCCCTTCGCCGCGGTCCTTGGACCCAAACAAGAACGATAACTTTGGTGGGACAAGAAGCACCAGTAGGCCATTTTTCACGTTACAAACTGACTTCCGGTTCAGGCCAAGGATTGAACGAAGGAGGCGGCCATGTTGCGGGAGGGAGACGGCCATCTTACATGAAAGAGACAGCCAACTACAGTAAGAAGACGGCTATGCAGAAGAAATTTGACGTCATATTAACTCCACCTGCCATAGACGCAGCGGGCGTTTTAAACATACCGTAACGCACGTGGCGATATTATCGTTATCGCAAATACAAATCGAGAACGTTGTAAGTAAACATTCAAGTTTAGAGGCGGCCGTTACGGGGAGTTTTCATTTTTATTCCGAAAGAAGTAAAAGAACCTAAGTTCTTCCTTGCAATGTTAGAACTGTTAGGCCGTGTCAGTCTGGCTTAGCGGTAGGGCCTTGGCCTTTGATTTCAGAGGTCCTGGGTTCGATTCCCCGCTCAGGCAGTCTGACATATAAGTCCAAAAGGCAACGTAAATAGGTTCGCATCCGTATTTAGAGAACTGCAAGGAAGCGCGTCTATAAAATAGATTCGTTTGCTTGATAAACGAAAATTTATAAAAAAAACTAATCTTCGTTTATTATAGTTTGCTTTTTTACTAAAGTAAATGACTTTTCTCGTCAGTTTCTTTTAATGAATTTTGTTGTTTTTTTGTGTGACAATTGTTAACAAGAGTGCTTTTATTTTTTAAAACACCGTTGTGTGCAAATCCACTAGTCACGTGCTTCCTTGCAGCACCCTGATTGGCTGTTCGGGCTACTTTGGCGGAAGTGGTGAATATGACGTCACACCATAGTGCGAATCAGTGTATTCTTCGAAAAACAATACTACCGGAACTTGGGAATGAACCATCTTCCCTAGTCGTTCCATCTCTGCTTCGACCCATAAGCATCTCCCCTCCGCTGCACCCCCACTCCTTCCCCCTTTTTGGCAAACTTAACCCTAAATTAACCCTAACCTAACCATTTTGCCCCAACATCAGGTAAATTTAGCTAGGCCTAATCCAATTATCCAACCCTAACGTTCGAAAATGTCCCTCCATTGGAGAACCTGCACTCTGGGCTAGCAAAATTTACCCCTTCCATTCTAACCTAACCTAATTTCAAAATTTATTTCAGCCTTTCCGATTTTCACAATTTCTTAATTCTAAATTGGCTTGTGTCGTCCAGCAGAGCGTTTAAGACAGGCATACATTTATAACAAACCACCTCCAACAAGCGAACCAACCAATCTGGATCGAATCATTTTACCCATCTTGCCTTTAGTTTTAAGCTTGAGATTTCCCCCGAATTTCCCCAACCCCAACCTGCGTGGAGGGCACTGGAATCCCCTCTTTAAGAATTCGTCCACACCTCTCAATTCTCTCACCTCAACCAACCAACGTCCTTCCCTCGACGAATCCCATTTCCCTCCAATATTTCGAATCAGCGTAGAAAATATGGGGTTGTTTGTGAACATGTCGAGGATAGTAGTGTTCCTAGAAACAGTATACTAAGAAGATCAACACAAAGCGTTAAATGAGTCAAGTATACCCCTCAGACGCCGCGCCGCATTTTCCTGAGTCAGCCGAACAGCCGCCGAATATTTTGAAGTTTTAATGCCTCAAAATGAAACGAAACAGTCATGAAGATAGTTGTAACTTGTCTCTAACGTTAAGCTGCTCTCGATTGCCTTATTTTTCATAGCTTTTAAAACCATATTCGCTTGCATGCATGATTACTTTCGGTTTTGTTTTTAGGGTTCAAGTCATAATAGTGGTGATGTGGCTCTGATTTTTAATTTGAGGGTTCTTCGCAAATGTTTCCTTTTTTCATTAGTGTGATGCATCTAGAAAGCCATTAGACCTATGTCCCCTTTTCCCTTCCATTTCGTTATTTTCTTATGCAGTCAGTTTCACCTTTGGTATATTTTTGCGTCATTTCGATCGATTTATCCGAAAATTAGCCGTCAGCCAGCCGAATTTATAGTTGGCCGTGGTGTCCATTCAATTTGCGGCTAGCTGCAATTTAGCCAAACTGTCTGTTAAGCCGGCTGAAAATGACAAAATAATGCTGCTGAGGTGCATCAGTAAGTCCTTAACCCTTATTTCGTCAGTATGTCCCATAGTGAACGAACATATTTCAGAAATAATATCGATGGCTAGTGCAAATGCCATCTTCCGTTCCATAGACAAGCATACCGTAGTAGGCTTACTCAAGGTACGGTGTGCGAGAATAACAGCACGTGTAACTGAGCATTTAAACATGGAACCAAAACATTCGGATGAAAACGTCTTTTCACAACCAAAAAAAAACAAGCAGTGAGGAGGTGTGGGAGAAGAATAAAAGTACAACATGAAAAGTCATGATGGTGATGGAAAAAGGCTGACAGCAATACGTCTAGACGATGGGCACGTGGGTGGAAAAGAAGTTAGTAGCAGTCAGGGAGGGAAACGTGTCAACGGGCCGAATCCAGACAGAGGCGATGACAATGTCGCAACCAAAGGAACATTTCCGATGGTGTGATAGCGTGGCAGACCAGTCTACATCGTCGTAAAGAGAGCTTGTTTAGGTGGCAAATTGTTTTGCAGAGACGTGTCCAACTCGGAAAGCCACGGCCAGGTCAAAGAAGTTGATGTTATGCTCGACGCAACCGAGAAGCCGCAGCCGTTGGCAATAAGAATCATCCAGATTTTGTTTTCCCTTGCCCGGTGCTACAATCTCAGAAATCGAAAAGTTGGCCAGGGAAGAAGCATCGCATCTATAAGGGACTGCGAAGTGAAAGGGACGTGGTGTGATAAAGTTATGGAGAAGTTACGAAATTTAAGTGCACTCCCATGTCTGGTGTGTGAATGTGGCAGAAAATGTGAGAATGTAAGCGTGACTGTGAGAACAACCCACATTAATCAATAATATAGCATATTCGATAATGAATTATGTTAAACTCCCTTATATAAGCAAACGAGAAGTTCTTCAGACTACCCAGCTATTTAGTAAATTATTTAGTGGTTTAGTTAGAGGATATTTTTGAGGGCACGTTCAGTTATTATATAGTCATTTTCCCCAAACAGTGTTGGAATTAGTACTCTTTTCTTGCCATCAACCGTATAAACACGATAGTATAAAAATAAATAAATGTGTAACAACTGAAGTCATGGGTATGTAACACAGCCTTACACCAAATATGGCATACATTCGGTTATCTAGTGTACATGAGCTAATTGTGGACTTAGAAGAATGCTTAAAACTGTGAATAGTTGATTTTTTTTGCAGGAAAGTAATTTTAATGCAAAGATAGATTTCAAGGGATGGAATAGACTAGCAAACAATGAGATAAGGGTTAATTTTGAGGTGGCAAAAGGATAATTGAGGAAATTTCGTGTATATCGTGGAAGAGGCTTATGTAAAAAACGAGGAAAGGAAAATGAATCTTGTAAATTTGAACCAAAAAGGCGTGATATCTCCCCAAAACAAAACTTGCCTCCCAGGACTCCCGGCAAGCTCTTTGACCGTTTGAAGTCGTGATATCAAACACCAAGATCTTTTGCCAAGTCAACCCCACTGACGAAGACTTCTAGCGTTAAATGGAATACTTGAAAATTACGCTATAAGCAGTTTTCATAGTTTTTTTTAACCTTCGAAATACCCATTACTCGGTGATGTTAACTCTGCAAAAGAGCTTGGTGTGTGTTATCACGACTTTAAATCGCCGATGAGCTTAGCGGGAATCCTTAAGTTTAGTTTTGGAGAGATTACCCAATAATCTAAACACTGCGAAATAATACTATCAGTTCTTTGTTTAGAGGTAACGGTCACAATATTTGAACCCACGTAGTAAAACATTAAATAATTGCGTGTTCCCCATTTTCTAATATTTTTGCACTTTGTATTTTGGGTGGTTGCAATGGCTGAGGACAGCAGTAAAATTTCAAGTGGACTTAATACTTCAGCGACAACGTCGTATCTGAAACCTTATCGTAAACATCAAACGAGTATAGTTTAATAGGTCGAAAATTAAAATGATTTTGCAGTCTTTTTGTGGATGCGTCCAATTACCGGCTGGCACTCCTCCAGTTACCTGATCTGATCAACACTCCCCTTTTACCAGTTTTGGTTTTTGAAATGGTATCACTCCTTTTTTTTTAAATTGTGTATTGACTCAATTCCATTACCGTGCAGATGTGTAATAAAGTGTCACGTCAACAAGAAATTGGTTTTCAACAATTTGCTACCACCTTTTGTCTATAGGCCGAACTATTCTCAACTTAATCTCCTCTTTATAGGTTTTTGGTTTGGTTTTAATTTTGTTGTAATTTGTTTTATTTAGTTAGATTTAGTGTGTTGATATCACTCCTTTGAAGGGCCAAACCACTCTCAACTTGGTGGCCTCTTTACCAGTTTTTGGCTTTGTTTATTTTGCTTTGTTTTTTACAGTTGGTTTATTTTCCGTGAATTGGACGTGAATAGAATTTCTGTTTATATTTATCGTGATACACTAGTGTGTGTCTAGGCACGCACTTCAGTATACACGTTCTCATTGTCCGACCTTTGGCCCTCCAATGAGAGACGATGCCGACAATACTAACAATGGTTGTAACAATATTTTCGTACTTAAGCGCCCTCCCACGCCATCCGTGTTACGCCCCCAGGCTCCAAACCATAAAAGGTACGCAGTTCGTATTGTAGTGCACCCATTCGTCCAATTTCATAGCTGGAAGCCTTTCCGTTATCTCGGTATCGATGAATAATCACCCTATGGGATTTACATGGGGATTAGCGGACTAGCTAGCTAGCTGGTAGTAACACATTTTCAACGTTATTGAGGGTAAGATTTTGCATTGAAAGCAGCTTAGCTCGCATTCCTACACGAGATAATTTATCTCAGGTGGGTCATTGCCCTCGATTTCAACACAATTTAAACTTTTGTACCGCATTATTATTTTTCCCCAAGTACCTGAAATGTGCCCAACTATGCTTCAGGCTATAAGACATTGACGCTATGGCGTCGTGCTACAACGGTTTACAACCTCGACAATTGACTTAATGTGATGTTTGTTGTGATGTTTGTTGCCTAACTTGGCGCGACACACTAGCGTGTGTCTACATTTGCCTAATTCTCGAATTTGCTGACTTGCGTTAGCTTTAGGAAAGAAACAAAGAACAAGTTTCCTAAATTAACCAAAAAGTGGGTGATTATACGCTACTTTCATCAAACGTGACGTCATGCTTCGCCAGTGGCGTACACAGGGGGGGGGGGGGCCCCGGGGAGCATTGCCCGTGCCCTTTTTGGTTTAGGATGAAAAGGGCCTAGAGGCCTAAAAAGGGCAAAAGGAATGCTAGGAAAGGGCAAAAAAAAATAAAATGACAAGCTCAAAAAAGGTAAAAATAAAGAAGTAATGAGGAAAAAAAAGTCTCCCGAAAAAAAAAATCGTGAGAGCGTGCCCTTTTACTAAAAGTTGCCTTTGCTTTCTCGGAGGTCTGTGCACGCTACTGTACTTCACTCTTTTAGGAAAGGGTGTGGGGGTCGATGTTTAAGCTCATGTTCACAACACATTGCACGGTTGAGTGCATTCCTAAAAGATGTTCAACATCATGTCGAGTTATTTACGATTTGCTTGAGGTCCGAGCCATCTTATTTTTTGTTATTCCTAATTCTCGTTGGCAGGGGCTAAGCCATACGAACCGTACACCGCGTGAATAATATGTTTACTTCTTATATGCCCTCTTATCTTCTTTTAGCTCTATGGAAACCCGTGTTTGTGACTACAGTCTGTCTAGTCCATGGCCTCATTGCCTGTACGTAAATAACCCCCATCTTGAATCAACTGTTGTTTGAATAACTGTTGTTTGAATAACTAAATGGGTTCAGTGGTAAAATCTCCTTAAAGAAACACCGTTTTGCTAACTAACTAAATATAGCATTCAGTGGCCAATTCGTGCTAACTGAGCTGCTTTTATCAAAAAGTGTTGTCAAAAGTACTTCAATCTTTAACCCTTTACCGACTGTGTTGCGGTACGGCTACAGCTGACGAGTCAGTGAAAAAAACAGAGTTCAAATACGCGCCCAAGCTATGTGAGGTGTCCCCGGGCACCCTGAGCACAGCGGGCAAGCACAGCCGAGTGGTTAGCGTCGTCGTCTCCAAACCAACTGAGTACCGGTTCGAATCCCACAACTGACAGAGTTTTATATGGGACTTAAAAAAAATGGTAGAATGTCATAGTTAGCGTTAAAGGGTTAAAGGCCCCTGTTCACCATTTCGATAGCATTGCCCATATTCTAAACACAGCATCCTTGTTCTAGATTATCCGTCATCCAATAGGCTGACGTGGGTCACGTGATCTCGTTTTAGTTATGACAGGCGCTGCTGCGAATAGTGTTGTTCCGTTTTGAATTTGCCGCTATTGTCCTTATATTACTTGAAGATTCTACGGTACTACATCTAGGATTTGAAAAGGTGAAAAGGCGACTTTAGGGAACTAACTAGGTTTAAGCACATGTTGACCACATATTACGAAGTTACGTCATGGTACATGCGTTTGTCCACGATGTTCACCATCACGCTTGTGTTGTTAAGGGCTTTGATACGCAGTTATTACACCGCACACTAAATAAGTTTTTTTTTCTTCTTATAATCAAATAATCGTTTACCTCCTTCAGATCATTGGGGACGTCCTGTGTAATGACAATCTCCGCCATTTTTAATTATCTTTACGTAAACAATCCTAGTGGGCTCGACATTTGCTGGTCTGTCATCTTTAACTGTGGCACCTGGCGGCTTCTGCGGAAAAACTTCGTGGAAGCAGGGGGTCGCAACTGTACTAGGAACTATGCATTCCAAACCTTTGCTCTCTTGAGTCCTTCCGGCACTTGGCCGGCGCCTTGTTACGCCAAAATGGCGCCAGCTAACTTCCTGTTCTTTTCTGAATGACATTCGCCAGAGGTCAATCCCTCTACCTATTTATTTATTCGTTTTATTTACAAAATTGGTGTAACGCCCTATAAAGAGCATAACAGCAATTTCAGTTTAAAACAACAATTTTAAAAAGCAGAAGAAACATGGCTGCGCCCATGGTGGCCACCTAACTTCCTTTTCTCGCCTCTGCTCTCGCCTGAATGAGATTCGTGAGATATACATCCCGTAATTCATCATTCCGGTCGTAATCTCTTCAGTGGTATGCGACGAAGGCAACGCAAATATTAAAGAAAGGTTGCCACAAATGTGAGAACGCCGTACGTGTTAAAAACGATTATGCAAACACCAATGTCTAAAAGTAATAGCCATAGTCATACTGTGTTTTTTTGTTTTAATTTAGCACCGATAATAACCGTTACGTTTTCTTAACGGCATTACATTTTTTTTTAACCAAATAAAACAAGTTATTTAAGAAAAAACACACGCGTTACGCATGGCTTTAAAAAAAAAAAAACTTGTTTCATTTGTTTATGAAGTAAGTAAGTTTATTCATCGACCACAGGTTACCAAAAAAAAAAAGCACAAAAGCAAACACTGCATTCCACAAGAGCTAATGCTCGCGTGTGGTTTGAGAGCAGCAGACAAAGAAAAACAATTGAACTAGCACTTTTGCACACAAAATCAAAGGTTAGGCGCCAGAAAAAAGAACAACAAAACACATCGAAAAAAAAATTAAAAAATACGCAACAAATTTATTAAAAGGGAGATAAAACCAGAATACAAAGAGGAGTGAAATATATTAATCAATCTTAAAGAAAACACGAGTAAAGCAAAAACAAACAATTTATAGTTTTTTTTTTTTTTTTATTAATTTCTTTGAGCCTTAAGTCAGCCGAAGCAACTTAATGGTTGTATGGCTGAACCGGCTCAATTTTGAACATTACCAGACTTTTAGAGAAGAAGAAATATCTGGTAAAGGGAGGTGCCAACCCGAGATTCGATCTGGGAAACCTCCGATCATCGTAGGGGCCGAAAGATTGTCCAGAATTGGCCAGAATAGTTCCCATAGCCGCTGAAGGAGCATGGTAGCCTCTCACGCTACCCTGGTCGGCAGTCCTGGCGGGGACTTTGCCAAGGTCCCCCTTCCAGGGGTTCGACCAGATCCGCAAACCTCCAGCAACCAGGCTGAGCTCTCTCACAACTCAGCCACGATGACCATAGTCAATGAGCATGACCATGACCATAACTAATATATAGTTAATATAGTCAAAATATAGTCAACAATTGGTATCGTTCAAAACCAATTTTGAATTGTTGAATCATGTAATAGGCAAATAGTCAAATAGGCAACAGTCAATAGTTATTGCTGTTATGTATGAATAGATAACTGTGTTTTATTATTCCTGTGCATGAGTTGCCTTTCTTCATTTTGCAGGGCGACCTCGAGTAGCCATTATATAGATTACTGAGCTTAAAAACACAATACTAATAAAAACGTCAAGTGTGCCGTAAAAAAGGGGGTTATATGATTGAAGTTTCACTTTACTTGTTAAAATGTACACGGATACAATTTAGATGATTTTTAATTGAAATAATCAAATGTATAATTGAGAAAATTTGCATCTGTTTAAGTGCTGTTGTGCTTTACGTTTGAAATATATGATAGGTAAGGCACAACAGCACTGAAACATATGCGATTTTCTCAATTGTACATTTGATTATTTCAATTAAAAATCATCCAAATTTTATCCGTGTACATTTTAACAAGTAAAGTGAAACTTCAGTCATATAACCCCCTTTTTTTACGGCACACTTGACGTTTTTGTTAATAATCCGTGTACCTTTTGTACGGCTATGGCGTCATGCTACAAAGGTTTATGTATGCAGTGTTAATGCAAGCATTGTTGCTGACCACTTTGAAACAATTCAACTCAGCTCTGAAAGCCTGCATTTACGAAATAAATACGCCATCCTATCGTTTCTAGCGATTAACAACGTAACTTAGTTTGGTTTAAATCTATATACGTTTAGCTGAAACACGGATTCTTTCATTTCATTTATTTCCCAGGAGCCCTGGTCCGAAAACGCACGCTCCTAACCAACTTTTTAGCAAAGACATAACACGTGCACGAAGAAACAATCAGCAATTCAGCATGGTTTATTTTGTTAGTTACCGGCTACGTATTTCAACAATTTAACTCGGCTGAGAAACAGGCATTTTCGAAATAAATTAGTCACCATTCTTTTTGATAAATAGTTTTTGTTATTTTCCGAGTGATCTTGAGCGGAATAATAATAACGGCATGTTTTTTTTGACAGTATTAGAATTGGAGTTGAGTGTTTCAACATAGCAGAGTGAGCGACTCGACTATAGTTCAATAATGAAAAGATTTAAATTCAGACCTGGCTTAGTTGTTTTAAGTTCTAATAACTTACGAAGTTGTACTGCTCGCAGTACTGTTGTACCATAGGCAGCTTGTTTAATTTTATATGACTAAAGAGTAAATTTGTGGCGCAGATTGCCTTGCGATTCCGTTCATTTCGAGCCTGTGAAAGTCAAAATTGTTCGATTTTGTCTCGTCTTCATCTCGTCTTCAACCATCTCGACCTCGACTCGACCTGCAGACGGACTGTCTCGATTTCATCTCGGTTCAGTCGTGGAAAAGTCGAGATCATAGGATTTTGTGTCGTCTCCATCTCGCCTTCAATCATCTCGCCATCGACTCGACTTGCAAACGGACTGTCACCACCTCATCTCGTCTCGGTCGAGAAAAAGTCTCGAGTACAGGATTTTGTCTCGTGTCCATCTCGCCTTCTTCAATCATCTCGACCTCGCCTCGACCTGCAAACGGACTGTCCCGACCACATCTCGTCTCAGTCGAGAAAAAGTCTCGAGTACAGGATTTTGTCTCGTCTCCATCTCGCCTTCTTCAATCATCTCGACCTCGACTCGACCTGCAAACGGACTGTCCCGACCATATCTCGTCTCGGTGGTGAAAAAGTCGAGATAACACGATTTTATCTCGTCTCCATTTCACCTATAATCTTCTCGAACTCGATTCTATACCTGCAAACGGACTTTCTCTACCTCATCTCGTCTCGGCCGTGAAAAAGTTACGATTATAGGATTTTGTCTCGTTTCCATCTTGTCTTCTTCAGTCATCTCGACCTCAACTCGACTTGCAAACGGACTGACTCAACCTCATGACGTCTCGATCGAGAAAAAGTAGAAATTTCCTCGTCTGGACAACAACACCACGCTTTAAGCTAAAACACGGCGTCGCGTTCAAAATTGAAAGATTTTTTAAAATCTAGACGACAATAGTGCGCGTTATCCTTTGTTTCGTCGTGTTTCCGTGGCAACAGGGTGCGTGTTGACTTTGGGATCGTCTTTAAATGCAATTTATACAGAAACCCCGGAAGAAAAAACGACCGCTTTTTATAAAGTTTTGCGCTTTAGCATTTTGCGGCTGAAAGAAAGGAGGTTGGTAAGCGTGTAAAATTGTCAGCCGTGTTTCGGCGGGAAGGCTTTGCTTTTCTTGGGTGATGAATGATTTCCTTCCTGTAAACATTTATCTCAGCGTCAAGCATCTTGTGTGATTTAGAGAAAAGTTCCAGGTCCAATTTGGGAACCAACTACTTCTTCAGACTAAACCTGAAGGTGACGTTCTTGATGGAATGTAAACAGGCTGAAGACGAACGCACAACCGATAAAACACTTGTAGTACAGGGTATTCCAGAATGGACTCCGGTATTTTGTTAGCACGGCCGGCCGGCATGAACACGTAATTGCTCAAACGAACTAGAACTAAAACAGAAACCTTCAAACACAAACACAGGCAAAAAAAAAAAAACTGCCTTAACTAGGAGTATGCTTGTTTCACAAATTATAATTGCACACAAAATACAGATCTAGCCACTCAGACGAAATAGAATTAAAATATAAAACAACAAACATAGACAACTATTAAATAATATCTGAATAATACACAAATTATGCGCGCACGCACAAACACGCAAACATTAACCTTTCAAACATAAATTGCGTTCACTTTCTGACATAACCAGTGAGCAAAAACAGTCCTTGTTCCCTGAAATTGGAGCTCAAATTATAGTTCGTTGAGTTCGAGTGAACTCCGTTTTTATTTGTGATACCTTCACAGCTGTGAGTATGGGGATACGAGCTCTAATGCTTTTTTTTTTTTTTTTATAAACGGAGAAGCCGTTTTTAGTTTAGTTAATTGTTTAATAAAACGAGAGCTACATATATGATATCAACAAACGGGTTTATCGCGTTTAGTTGGTTAAGTTACGATATTCATCCCATATCTGGTTAGGTAAGACAGCGGGGAAAATGGAAATAAAAGTCTAGGGGAAATTTGCTCGAGGTCCCGGTCACTGTTTATTGATATTTTGGTATTTATATATTGTTTATTCCTATTTTACGTGAACTGCAACATTTCGCCCTTCGTAAAATTGCTTCTCTGCACATTTTGTCATCTTTTGCCTTTTTCGTTATGTAGCTTAAAAATTCTGGAAGCATCCATTCAGAAGGGATCTGGAAGATCATCTGATCATTACTGCAGCTTGCCGTTTGAGACGCGTTTGAGGAGCCTTTAGGCAGCGACCCCCAGATTATCAATTTCATCAATTCAACGTCAGTGACGACACCAGGGTTCATCCCTGATCCGGTGTGGCACTCTAACAGCAAGGAAGTGAGCTCCATCCTGCACTTTCTGGAAAGTCCCCAAGGTTCTGGAAGTTTCAAATTGTCACGAAACTACCATCATCATTGTTTATTTGTCGAATTCTACCATCAGTATGTTGTCGTAAGCAGCCGAGTTTTGATGGACGATCTAATTCATGCCATTCCTTCCTCGAAGCTGCACTAGTCCTCATCTAATATTTATTTTAGCCCAGTTCACTTTAATTCAAGTTTAATTTTGGCCTTTACGTATTCCCCAAACTTGATTCATTAACTTCATCAAGGAAATACGTGGCGGTCGATCGCAAACAAGGCAAGTTTTTTATCATCATCTTCAGTAATCGCAATTTTCCCGTGAACCACACTTCGGCTAACGAATATCTCTGAAAACGTTGGCTGAAAAGGCCTCAGACTATTCAAAATGGAAGAAGATTTTTTCTTTTTCCTTTCTATCCGTCACACAGCACGATGGCCGTGTCAGTGTGGCTGAGCGGATGGGTTTCGACCTTTGGTCTCAAAGATCGCGGGCTCAGTTCCCGTTCAGTCAGTTTGACTTTTTAGGTCCAAAAGGAAACGGAAATAGGTTTGTTTTTGATTTTATTTACAAATCAGTAATAGTAATAATAGTAAATCTTTTATTTACCAATAAGTGATAGTAATAATAGTAAATTTCTTTTATTTACCAACTAGCTGTAAAGCCCGTCATGAAGACTGGCAACTCTAGGAGGACAACTGCCCCATAACAGTGAAATGTGTAATTTAAATAATTCCGGTTCTTGAAGATGGGTAATTGCGGTAAGGTTGCTTCGCTCACTCAATCCGTGTATCCTGTGATTCATTTCACCATCCTTCATTCATTTCCGTTACCCGGGAGGAGACGGTGTCTTTCACGTACGTCCTGTGGCTTGGTTTGTTTTTTTTCGCACTGAATCCGACTGCGCATTTTTGGTGTCTTTGAAAGCTCTGTAACCCGGGAGCAGACAGATATTTTTTGTGTTTTTCACTCACGTGACTTCATGAAACCCAAGTACGATGCCAGATGGAGAAGACATTTCTGCACAGCCTATATGAAGGCGGCAACTGTAGGAGTACAGCTGCCCCATAACAGTGAAATGTGAAATTTAAATAATTCCGGTTCTTGAAGAGGGGCAATTGCGCTAATGTTGCCTCGCTCACTCAATCCATGTATCCTGTGATTCATTTCACCATCCTTCATTCATTTCCGTTACCCGGGAGCAGACGGTGTCTTTCATGTCCTGTGGGCTTTTTTTTTCGTACTGAATTCGACTGCGCAGTTTTTGGTGTCTTTGTAAGCCCTGTAACCCGGGAGCAGACAGATATTTTTTTTTTCACTCAAGCCCAATTACGTGACTTCATGAAATCAAGTACAATGCCAGACGGAGAAGACATTTCTGCACAACCTATATGAAGGCGGGCAAATGTAGTAGAACAGCTGCCCCATAACAGTGAAATGTGTAATTTAAATAATGCAGGTTCTTGAAGATGGGACTGGGAGCCCTTTTCGTCTTTTTCACTCAAGCCCGATTACGTGACTTCATGAAATCAAGTACAATGCCAGACGGAGAAGACATTTCTGCACAACCTATATGAAGGCGGGCAAATGTAGTAGAACAGCTGCCCCATAACAGTGAAATGTGTAATTTAAATAATGCAGGTTCTTGAAGATGGGACTGGGAGCCCTTTTCGTCTTTTTCACTCAAGCCCGATTACGTGACTTCATGAAACCAAGTACAATGCATGTTTGTAAAGACATTGTTGTTTGCAGCATTATTGTTACACCATTGCTTCTGCATTGTTTCCTCCGATAAATTCTTTTACTTTTTCTGCCGGAAAAGATATTGTTGTTTTTATCATTGTTTAAAGCATATTTGGGCCGCTTGCAGTGCTGGAAACACCGGTTCTCGTCAGATCCCCGAAGTTAAGCAGCATTGGGCTGGATTGATTCTTGGGTGGGTGACCGCCTGGGAATCTGGCTGTTGCAGACATAGGGCCTTAGGGCTTCGGGCAGATGACCAGGAGTGGTTAACGCTCGTTAAACCCTTTAAACCTTTTTTGGGCATATAGGGCCTTAGGGCTTCGGGCAGATGACCAGGAGTGGTTAACGCTCGTTAAACCCTTTGTTTATATCCAAGTTTTTGTTATTATCATCCGCCCGTAGGTGGCACTGGTTTATGACGTCACAACGTCACAGCTCCAACCAACTCTACTGTAGTTCCCTCACACAGCGGAGTTTTCTGATGCAAATTCGGTAGCCTACTTTTGTATGATTTTAATGCTTTAGCCCAGGCCGTAATGCTACCACACAGAAGAGCCTGGTTCAGGCAGAAGCACTAAAAAAAACGAAAACAACCCTGTTTTCCCAACCCTCGATATAACGACGCGAAGGGAATTGATTCCCACTACCGTTTGTTTTCATTTGTTTGCTGCGTGGGTAGCCGGATTTGCTGTCTATTTTTGGAAGCTGTTGTTTTTGCTTTGTTTTTCCTTTTAAGACACCGAGAAGGAGAGAAAGAGTTTAACGAGCACAGCTTCATGCAATGTTTATGTGGGTTCGGGAAAATACGTTGCGGTAGGCGAAAATTAGAAAGCCAGCCAGCAACCCCGGGGGAACAGCATCACCGAATAGAGGTCTATAAACAAAAAAAAAGGAAACTTCTATCTTCACCCTTTTGAAGCAGTTGCTTTTTTCTGATCCATGTGAAACTGACTTTCCTTTGCACAAAACGCTCTTGACTAGTCACTTTTGCGACCAATCAAAGGAACGTTTTGTGCAAAGGAAAGTCTCTCTAGTTTGATCTGTCATTTTCTTCGCAAGCTGTGGCAGCAAGCTCGACAACAGCCATCTTTTCATGTAGCATAGCTCGAATTCAGGTCAGCTTTGAGTTTATACCTTATACAAGAATTCCATCAGTTAACTTGAGACATTCCGTGTCAGTCTATTTCAAATGCTCACTATCTGCAATGCAGGTTCAGATATAATATTCAGAACAGAATAGAAGGGAATATAAAGGTGCCAGCCAGTAAGCTGAAAGCTTTTTGAAGGCCCAAACGGCAGACCTTAAGTGGAAGGAACCACCATCGTGTCACTTGTTTTTGCCACGGGAAGGAGGAAACCAGGGTGCCCGGAGGAAACCCTCGTGCATCGGGCGGGAAACAACCGGAGAAAAACCCGTACATACACACTTCCCATCACCAGGATCGAACCAGGGTCTGTACGAAGCCAGAGATGTTCAGCCGGGACAAAGATGCCTATCGAATCTTACGGCCCAGTGCTCGCGACTACCCGTGCACCCGGATTCAGAATATTCATTCTGAATTCGGAATTTATCCGAATTCAGAATACTCAGTGCGAATATTCGCTGTGATTTGCTATTATATGTTTGTAATGATACCAAACACCAAGCTCTTTCGCTGAAGTAAGTCCTCACCAAACGTGAGGTCAAACGTAAGTCCGCCTTCAAACGTACGAACTACCTGCAAATTCTGCGGTAAGTAATTTTCAGATTTTTCATTTAACCTTTAAACTATTTCTTGGTGGGTTGACTTGGTGGGAGAACTTTGGTTTGATATCGCGATTTTAAATAACAAAAAAGATTGGTGGGAATCTTTAACAAATTTTGTTTTGGGGAGATAAAGGTCATTTGGGGAGATGTTTCAGTCTGGTGTCTTTGCTCGATTAAAACAAAATTGATTGTTTTGTTCGGAACTAAATGAAACAAACCAAGTTAACATCACTCGTCAAGACAAGTCCGTAATATGAAAGTAAAGCGGTTGCCTTCCCTGCCTGGCTTCCAATGCCAGGCAGGGAAGCCTACAACTCCTTAAACAGGAAAGCAATTTAAAACCACTTTATTCTTGTGCTATAATTTCAGTAAACGAAAAAAAAAAAACACGATATGTCGTGAACAATAAACTAGGATAGGGGAAGGATGCAGTGTGCAAACTCAGAAGTAGGTATTTTTTTTTATAAAGTTTTTTTCGGAAGAGGCGTAACACTCATTTGTAGTTCGTTGAAGCTCAGTTTTCGACTTTGCCACACATTTTAGACGCCCAAAGAAGCCTAATGGGTAACCTCAAGATTCGAACCGCGAAACTTCCTGTTATGGCAGTTTTAGAGTTGTTTTTTTGTCGGATTTTAGGTTTTTTTGGTACTTTTTTTTTCTTCATGTAGTATGTGTGCAGCCTTTCGTTCTTAGTTGTGTCAGGATTGTCGAATCGCGTTTAGTTCAGCTATTCCCCGCTCTCTGCTCTTGGGTATCTTCGTGCGTCCACCCACTTCTGTGATGTCTTGATCGGCCTTTTTTTTTGAGTGTTTGTTGGCAATATTAGTTTTTTTCTGTATTTAAATGTAGGCTTGATTATTTTTTCTGTAGGCTAACATATTTCGCTGGTAGGGGATTCCTCAGTGGTGGATAGTTCGTTATCGAAATTTGATTTAGTAGCTATTAGAGTTGATTATGCTTCAAAACAAACACGAGTTTGAGCTACTTAATACGCGTCCGTTTTCCGGTGAAGCGAGAGCTTGTGTGTGGGGATGAGCTACTTCCTCTTTGGACCTAACGGTTAACGATACACTCACTACGTACGTCATGGCCGCCTCCTGGAATCCCCTGTGGTCTGGACCGGAAGTAACTTTGTAACCCGGAAAGAAGTTCATTCGCCGGTATGCGCCGGCTGCGCTTGGTGCTGTGACGGTTAATATGAACACGTTAACTGGCTTTCGTAGAATGCTAAACAATGAACCATTGCATTCCTACCTCAAACGACCATCTTGACTTTGATTTTGGCCCGAAAAACAGTCATGGTTCCCACCCTCTTGTTGGTCCGGTGTTAGTGGCTCAACACCCTTCCGGTACCTACCACGTTAATTGTGGTGAACATTATTTATTTATTTATTTTATTTATTTATTCGCTCTTTCTTCTACCATTTATTTTTCGTTCTTTGGTTGGGTCCACCCTATAGACCATGAGACTAGCAGCTGAATAGTTTCTAATTTTTTAAGTTGAATCTTTTTTCTTCTCCGTCAGCCATTGCAGGGCTGGTAGTGGTGCAGTGCTGGAAATGCCAACCAACGGGAAGTCCACTGTACTTAAGGAAGCTTGATTCCATTCGTCTTACCGTGCTTTGGCGTGACTTTCAGCCAACTCTTCACCAACCTTTAGTACAGGTGTGTATTGAAGAGTTTGAATGACGTATGTTTTTTTTTGGGTGTTTACACAATTTTCTCCCGAGGACCAAACTCTGGAAAGCCAAGACTTCTAGAAATCTTTAAAAAATGCACCTTTTGCCCTTTTTGTTAAAAAAATATGCCCTATTCTGGTTTTCTGAACCGATAAACGCTGGTGTTGCATCCAGAGAAAGGGCACTGCAAGATCTCTGCGAGAACCACAAGTTTTTTAATGCGAAGCTGTTTTACGTCATTAGCGCGCCTCTACTCTACACTGCATCGATCATCGATGCTCAGTTCTCGAGTAGTCTCGTCAATAAAAAATGGCGTGCGGAAATATGATCGGAAATGCCATCCCTCAGCCACTAAGCATTAAGTGGGTGGTCCCTACCTAAAGTGTGTATTCAACCATCACTGTATAAAACCATATATTATCGTTTGCATTGATAGTTGGATAGTCTTACAAGATATTGGGAGGAATCAATCGGTACGTGGGCCACAATTACCAATATAACCGATTGCACCCCTTTTCTACTAAAGTTTGAGTTATCATTGATGAATGCAGGACAATAAAAAAGATGTTTAATTTTCGGAAGGGATATATTGTTGCATCATTTTTTTGCGGTATAATATATAAAAGGGTATCTTGCAAAAAAAAAATTCCAATTTACAATGCTTCACAACTTGGGCCAACCACTATAGTTAAGTGAAGTCCTTTAAAAAAATTTTTCTGGGGCCCCCAATCGAATGGCAAGAGGTCCTTCCTATAGAGCAGTGACACGACGTTGTATTATTGTATATAACTCTATGCTGGAGCCTTGATGGGTTAGCTGCAAGGGGCACTGCAGAGAGAAACAGAAGGGCGTCATACTGAAGCCGATGCTGTGAAGTGATTTCTTAGACCTAAAACGCGCGATTTTTGTTGTTGGAGAAAACAACGTTATTTTAAGCCTAAGAAATCCGCTCTTCCGTTGTTTTTCCCTCCATTTTTATGTAGTGCACCTTGTAGTTATGCCCTCCAAAACTCATACTGGTGCCAATCTTGTGCCATATGGCGTCAAATGTCACTGCTCTATAGTCCACTAACGGCGGCCAAAGTTTGGTGGATGTTGCATGTAACAAAAAACGTCCAAGATCAAACGTGCACTACGGTCGTCCGCTTTCCGTCCCAGTTGGCGTCATGGCTACAGCTTGGAGCGCGTCAAAAGCTAAGCTTTCCGTCCTAGCCTCCACTACTTGTTCCTAGGAATAACAAGATCCTCAGCCTTTGCTTCCTGGCGTAGAAAGTACGGGTTGTTTAGGTGTAGAATGCGCCAGATTTGAACCCACAAGGTGCCGGTCCCCCCCAAAAAAATCGTGCGACAGGTTCCTCTTTCGAATATCCCGGCCTAACACTCCCAGGTGTAATAATGGTTACGGTTAGGAGTGACTGAGATAGCACAGATGTATGTTTAGGTCCTAGTTTACTCCTTTCCTCGCTGTCCCTCTGCACAAGAGGTTTTGCGAACCAGACTTGGTCAATTTACCGAATGCCGCTTTAGCCGCACTTACCACGGCTTCTTTGGTTGTCAATTTACGCTGTTTGTAGGATTCTCGTTTAGTTTGTGTAACTGAAAGGTCTCATCCACACGCTTCGACGTGTGTGGAACTTCTGATCCAGATCGCACTTATTGGGCTGCTTTTATAGCGAGTGGCAAAAGGTGCCATCTTGAGCACCTGTCTCCAACGTCGCTAGGCAGTCTCAATTTTGCTACTCTTGCACCTGTCTCTAAGCACGCAACGCAGCTACTATATACATTGCTTCTCGAGTGACGACCTGTCTATGTAGTTTCGCTCGTACAGCCAGGCCGTTACAAGAATGTAGCATCGTTACAGGCCCTGATAAGACTGGTATTGTTGGTAAGCGTTAAGCGAAATGAAAATTGCCTGTTTCTGGGGGAAAGCTTACAGTTTGAAATGAGTTAATGACATGTTTATTGTTTTACATACTGGCACAAAGCTTCAAGGTCGACACGATAAAATAATACTAGGTTTATTCAGCAATCGGCCCGAGTTCT
Source organism: Lithobius niger (assembly GCA_023313725.1). Lineage (NCBI taxonomy): Eukaryota > Metazoa > Arthropoda > Chilopoda > Lithobiomorpha > Lithobiidae > Lithobius > Lithobius niger. The sequence continues at coordinate 22,744 of JAHWFP010110781.1, forward strand.
GTAAGAACTTGTGTGTGCCGGAGTACAACATAAAAATGTGCGAGGACATGGTGCTAGGAAAAAACAGAAATATGGTGTTTAAGCAGTGAGACAGTTTGAAAGCAAGGCAGGAACGTATGGTTAGACATTTAGCCTACACACTTGCTACTGAAACACCACTAAAATCGGCAAATGAAAATATAACAATGCAGAGAATATCAAAAACATTATTAACAGTATCAGGGTCATATCAGGAATAAATACTCCCCCCCCCACCAAAAAATCAGAAACAGTCTGAGAAACAAACTACGTCTATCAGAGATAATATCTTAAGCAAAATTAAACATTATCAGAAACAAAAACATGCTAAAAAAAAAGCCGTATCATATAAACAAACAAAAGCTAATCTATCAGTTGTTGGTGTAAAAAGTAAGCAGTTAGATGCTTTCTAATGATTTATCAATGGAATTTTATTGAAGATGTAAGGGATTTTGTAGCTGTTTGTTCTTTTACCGTAATGATTCCGCACAAAGGGCACACGTTGTTTTTCATACGTAAGCATTTTTAGTGTTGGAACTGATTTTATATTCATCATTAAAATAATTTTTTAGAACAACCACAAAATCTCTCAGCTGTCTTATTTTAAGAATTTCAGTTTTCCTATAAACCTCCTTAGTTTTTAAATTTCCATATTCATTGAACAAAATTTGTATAATTCTATTTTGTAATTTTTTTAGTCGGTTTAGGTGGCAGTCAGCGGCAAAGCCGTAAATTTCAATGCCATATCTAATTTGACTCTCTATCCAAGCATAGTAGATAATTATTTTTTTTTTTTTTTGTGTGTGCTTAAGAGATACCTTATATGGTAAAGACTTGGCATAAGTTTCCTAAGTTTTTTACTGAGTTTCTCAATCTGCTTTTTGTACGTACGTCCACTGTGGGTCACTTTGGAAGCCCAGATAAGTAGCTTCACCTACCCTTTTGATCACTCTACATGTGTTGATGCAGTTACTGTTTCTACAAAATTTAGTATGAAGAAAGAGGTTTTTCCCAACCACTTTTTGAGCATGTGGTGATTTTACAGTGATGCAAAGAGTTTTCTCTTCACTAACAAAAACTTCGTTCGATACGAACAAGAATTCAGAGCATTCTTGGTAAATGACTGATTTATTTCGAAAATGTTTGCTATCTGTTTCTGGTGCCAGATTAAACTGTTGAAATACGTAGTCGAGAAGGGCTCTGTAGTGTCTCGTTCTCATGTCGACTGTCGCATGTCAAAGAATCTGGATTTTTCGTTTGGATTTCTCTTGCTAATAGTCCCTTTCATGGGCGTGGGACAGGTAACCCAGTTTGGGCTCGTGCACCCTACATCCAAAAACATACAAACAACGGTAACCAACAAAATAGACTGTGCTGATAGTTGATAAACGAAAAGTGTTGAGTATTGCGTTAAAATGGCTGGTGTATTATTGTGGTACATGAAAGCAATAAACATATATTGCTATTTTTGCTCACAGCTCACACCTACACGCCTACATCCATGTATTATGGCCAACGGTTTCACATTGGAATACCTCGTTACAGATTAGCTAATAATGTTCCCGAATAACATATTCTGTGAATCACCCAGGGTTTTGTACCTTCTAACCTGCTTCCCCC
>JAHWFP010110782.1:716-30044 GCA_023313725.1 Lithobius niger
CATGGGGCCCTGCTGATACTTACCTGGCAGCTGTGGGTGTCAACTCTCAGATGCGGATCTATCGCCATGGGTTTAGTTCACCATGCTGTAACGATGTCGCCTGTTCAAGCCTGGTTCATTTTTAATCGTTCGTTATGCATTGATGGCCAGTTCTGGAGGTTTGATTTAGTTCAACGTATCAAGATCACTCGTACATCTTTAAAATAGTGCGACATGCCCGTTTGCAACTCAAAGTTAACCTTGTGCTGCCTTTTATAATAAAGGCCAGTCGGCTTCGTTGCTGATTTGTGCATACTGTATATCTTTTTGTAAATAGCGATGCAGTGTTTTATGTGTTACCTGTTGTTAATGCTGGTCATTAATTTTATGATGAATGCTCATTCAATGCGCCATTCTAGAATTCAAGGAAGATTATTGCTGCAGCTTGTAACCATCCGTTTGCTGGTAAGCTTGGTGTTGCAAGAAATTTGAATGGAATGCATAGTATGGCGTGTAAAGAGAACGACTTAACCCCCCCCTTACCGCCCTTATGTACCCCCCCCCCACGAAGCAGGGCCTCTCAGATTCCTAGAGACATAGGTATTTCAATGTTTTTGTGATATGCTTAGTCAGTAATCAGTAGAAATAAGTACAAACCTCCATCCACCAATACGACAAAATGTACAAACCAGAAAGAGCAAGCTATAGTAATTCACCTTGCTGCACCCCTTTAGAATTAAAAAAAAAGGTTTAGAAACTGTGCCATCCCACCTATGTAAGCTACTGCTTGCTGATTAACATACCAGAATACAGTAACGTTTACCATATGAGCAGAACCTCTATTGGCCAGCATAACGAAAAGCTTGGCAAAATCAATCCATCAAACTCTTTAGAAAGTTCATGTGATTCGGAATTCTCTCTTCTATCCCTTTCTAAGTAATACCTAATAACTGATTCTTTGGAAAGAAATGTAGCATCAGTAGAACAGTCTGCTTTAAAACCAAACTAAGAGGTACGATAGAGGCAGTTGCTTTATAAATAAAAGCTCAATAGCCTTGGAGAAATCGGTGGCAACAACAATGGATCTGTAACTTTCAGAACAGCTTGATTAACTGATCAGACAAAAAAAAAGGTCACATACATGTACAGGGTGGTCCACAAAAAACTGACGACCCAAGATTTTCTGAGGACAGAAATCTTCCCGTTTCATTAAATTGATTTCTGTCCTATTCTGGTTCTGAGGTGTGCTAACTAGAAGAGTTGGACTTAAAAAATGTTGGATCGTCAGTTTTTTGTGGACCACCCTGTATTAACAATGTCATAAAGAATTATAGTTTGATGGGAACCAAACAAATAACCTCAGCGTTAATGTCACCTGTTCCTGCAGCTTTACTTAGGGCAAGAGAGTCGAATGCACTTTTAGGATCCAATGCAGAATAATCAACAAATTCATCACCAGCAACCCAGGAAGGACCGAATTCTCCATGCCAGTAACTGTTAGTAACAACAACATCTCTTTTAACAACTCCGCATACCACATTTTCCAGAGTTGTCCAATGTTTTCAGCACCTTTGCCAGTGTATTTTTCATTCATACAGACCATCCAAGCACTCCTTTTCCTGTTGACTTGCTTCAAGAACACTTCTTGCAAGCATTAGCCAGTTTGGAAGATTTAATGTCTAACGTCCTAGGCCTATACTGATGTAAGGGTCTTTCTGAAAGGAGTATCACTTCCTACGCCCGTACCGCTTGTTGGTCTTCTTATTCCTGTCTGGAGCATCTGTCCAGGCTAGTTCTATCCAGGGCATGCCAGTTGTAAAGAAAGTATCACAGTACCTGTTAGCAAAGTTCCATTTTGAATTGAAGGGAGAGGCTATTTGGTAACCGAACTCAGTTGGGTTACTTATCACACTTTCATAATTTTCCAGGGATAACCCTTAATTATATTTCAATTTTTCCAACTTTGCCAGAATCATTCCAGAAATATTTGCTGATCAGCAACCTAATAGTGGGGAATTGAGTAGTTAAAGAGTTCACTGAGGCGAGCCTTTTGAATTGGAGCTGGCCCATTAGTTCTGCATTAAGCAGCAAATTCTTCAAGAAAACTGCACTTTGTGAAGATAATACAATCTCCCGTGTACTTTATGTCCACGCCCATGAAAAACTTTCAGGAACGGGTGTCACCTAAATCCTGTACAAAACCAACATGGCTGAAATTTTGTTTTTTAAATGGGTGCCATACAATAAAAAACTTAAAGGTTGGTGTTAATTACTTGGTTTTAAGGTCTGCTGAAATAAAAAAAGCTCTGAAAAGGTCCTAGGACTCCACACGACAATATATCTAAGATTGCGCCCAAAATGGTGGCAATATTCACGTGTTTTTCATAATTTTAAAATGTACTTGTAGGGTAGAGGCAGATTTACGTTAGTGCCCAAATATGTGAGTTTGTTTGCAATGACTAGTAACTAGAAAAAACCAGGTCAAATCCGTAGTGTAGTGTGTTCGTACACTGTATACACATCATTTTTCTTCAATTCACCGTAAGTTTCATCTTAATATGCGGTAGTAGTTCTAATTAAGATAAATGGATGTATTCAGAAGTAGATATCAGGTATCTTTGTGCATTTTCCATGATGGATAATTAGAATGCTTTACTGTAATTAGGAGCTAAGCTACGGTAGTTTATCTACATGATAGCACTGTACATCTTTAAACTGCTGCAGTAGCCATTCTAATTAATATATATGCTATAATTAGGCTTTGCAGAAAGATGGAGATGTGTCGTTTCCAACAAGCGTAATTAAAATACATCCATTAATCATAATTAGAACTGCCACGGCATCACGTTAAAGACTTAACTTAAATAGAATTGAAGTAAGCACAGAGCTACGGCACAGATAAACACTTGTAACTTAATTCCTAATTACGGTAAACTGTTTTTATTACCTACGTTGGAATATTCATTTCGCTACCTTTCATATAATCCTAATTACATCCATTTATCAGAATTAGACTTGCCATCGCATCACTTTAAATATATGCGGTGAATTGAAGAAGAAAGCATGGATAAACAGTTGTAGCTCACCCCTTATTACGATAAACCGTTATTCGAAAATATTCTTCTCTGTCTTTTACCTAGGCCTAATGACATCCATTTATCTTAATTAGAACGGCTACTGAAGCAGTTAAAACAGGTAACTTATGGTAAATAGACACAAAAAGCACACCACTACAGTGTAGGTAACCTGCCACAGCTTAGCTCCTAATTGCACTAAATCGTTTTAATTACCCTTGTTCCAAAATACGCTTCTCCACCTTTCATCTAAACCTACTTACCTTAATTAGAATGGCTTTATCTTAATTAGAACGGCGACTCCAGCACTTTAAAAGATGTGACTTGTGGTAAATGACGCAAAATATACATCACTACAACATAGATGAACTGCCATAGCTTAGCTCTAATTACAATAAATCATTATAATTATCCATGATGGATAATACACATTGCTACCTGATATCGAAGTCAAAATGCATCCATTTTTCTTAATTAGTACTACTACCAATTAGAAAGATGTAACGTACGGTGAAGAAAAAATGCAGTGCTACAGCACAGAGAAAGAGCCACAACTTAGCTCCTCATTACGAATACACTACAGTACACTACGGATTTGATCTGGTGTTTCCTAGTTACTGGTCAATGCAAACGAACTCACGGTTTTGGGGAGTAATTCAAATCTGCTGCTACTTAATAAGGATATTTTAAAATCATGAATAACACTCAAATCCTACCACTGTTTTGGCCGCCATTTTGGATATTTCATCGTGTGGCGTCTTGGCAATTATTTAGAGCATTTTTTTGAATTAGGGAGACTTTAAAACCTAGCAGTCAACACCAAACTTACACACATTAGTAGGATTTTGAATTTTTTTTATTGTATAGTGGTTATTTTAAAAACAAAATGGCTGCCTTGTTGGTTTTTGAACAGGTTTCAGGCGGCACCCCTTCCTAAAAATGTTTCATGGTTGTGGACATGAAGTACACCAAAAATGGTGTTATCCTCACAAAGTGCAGTTTTCTTTACTCATAATACTACAAAGACAGATCACTGCCACACTTGTCTATAGCGTTGGGTAAAATTATAGTAAGTTGGCCGTTTTAAAACCATGGTTACGGAGATAGAACAGGAGGTAAACATATTTTTCTAGGAATTGAACAGGAAAGTGGAATTGGCTATTGAATAACTGGTGAGTTTTAGCCCATATTTTGTAGATTCATTACTACCGGAAAATTAGGCGACTTTTATTTCATTGATCTAAGAATGCCTTCCCCTTTTTATTAAGTAAAAAAAAAATATTTTTTGAAGGAAATGTTAAACGTAAGACCAAAGGTTTTCATTTAAAAAAAAGTGTCGTACGGGCTGGGAAATGCAAAAACCAACTTCTGCTATAAAATTACGGCACAACTGTAAGAAAATAAGTAAGAACTTCAAGCGTTAGATCATGCTTTAACATTAGTAGGATGATTATTCTTGGTCATTCATTCCCCAGCTTGTATGGAGACTTTTTAGAATTGAAAAAAACTCATTGTCTTATTTTTAACATTTTGTTCGAAGAAAATTTTTTGTTAGTTATATCCATTGATTTCTTTTTTCTATATATATATAACAGATTTATTTATTAGAATTACTGTTTTTTTTGTGTGTATGCTTAAAACGTTGTATCCGATGTGTTTGCATGTAATCATTACCAAAACATTGGAATACTATTGGAATACTACATGTATATGTTATTAACGAAAGTGGAATTCAAATGAGGTTGAAATTTACAGTATTTTCATCTACTGTAAATATATTTAAAGTAGCTATAATTATTGTAATTCAAAATGACTGCGATTTAGTATTGCGATAATTAGATGTACAGTATTGGACACTGAAATTTAGACAGTTTGGATGGCACAACTAGAAGTCTACATCTATTAATCATGCCTGGTTATGGGAAATCCTTGAATATTACGAAGTTGTTAAATTCAATAAACGAATAATAATACCCGTAAAATAAATACAATACTGTGTCTGCGATGCAACTGAAAAAAATAAAATTTGGTGAATACAGAATAAAGACAGTCAAACACATAATACTGCAAATCTCTATTTATGGAATCTGGATAGGCCAAGAAAATGTGGTGGCTTCTTCAGTCCCAGTACAGGACAGGAAAAGTATCATTATGCATGACAAAACCTATCAACTGATTTTAAAAGGATTACGCCATTTAGTTATAAATATAAATAGAGCAACAGTTTTAAAATTGATTTTGTTTTAAAATCGATTTGAAAGTCAATTTTGCGGTTTTGTTTTAAAGAAATGCATTTAGAAACTTTGAATTTAGGAATAAAAAAGCTGTGGAAAGACATTCCTAGGGAGAAAAAAAACTGGAAAAAAAAGAGCCAACAAAAAGAAAAACAAAGAAAAAGATTTCTGCAGAACGAAAGCCCAGGAAAAAAGAATTGGACAGTAAACAGTCAATGGAAAAAAATATGCCGTGAAAAAAAAAAAACCCGTAGATCACCGTAGGAAAATAACAGAAGGAAAACAATCCGAGGAAAAAACTGACGAAAAAACCGTTTCCTAGTGAAATGTCTTACCTAACCTAGCTTGTTTAATATTTCTAATGTGTGGTCTAGTGATAACCCGAACCACTGCACTGTGACAGAGGTTGGCACTAATGACGTAGTTGTCGACGCACCATTAAGCCTCGGGGGGGGGGGCCCCCCCCCACACCCCAACCTATAAAAACAAAACAAAACAAAAACACACTAAAGAAAAAAATAAACAGTTTCTTTCGGTTATTTCCGTGGCCTTTTTTTTCGTGGTTTCTTTTTCCTTTGACTTTTATCAGTCTTTACTTTAGTCCTAATCCATATTCGGAATTTCATTTTTTGGCAGCGTGTTGCCAGCAGTTGTGATTTGTAACAGGTTTTACAATGTTTACGCTTCCCGCGCAACCCCCTCCTCCTCCCCCTTCCTAACGCGAAGCGCGGTCTGACTGAGTATTGTCCGAGGGACCATACCGAGAAAAGAAGCTCCTGAGTTGAATACTGTCAGTGACGTCATCCTCCAGTTTACTGAAGCTAAGTAAATCACCATGACGTCATCTATGGATGGACCACCTGCTCCAGCGTTCAAGTAGATTGTTGTCTATCGATGGCCGTAGAAGACTATTGTTACCTGACGACGACAATCTCAGCATGACAATGCACAGCTACCACACGTCGTGCAAGGCATGGACTCAAGACATTGTCGCAAGCTACCTGAGGCCTTACCCAAAGGATTTTGGTGTCTTTCGTCCAACACCCACCGATTGGGGTGTTACTGCCCGGTCTGGCTGTTAAGATGGCCGGCCACATTGCTAACCCTATTTAGGCCCTAAACCTATTCGAATTCTGTTAGGGCCAATACTCAATGCGTATACTTTTAAGACCTGCAAGTCTTTGTAATGCTTTCACCCAGTTTGTACGAAATGATTGTGTAATACAAATGTGTTTTATATTTCTCTTTTTCATTCCTCCCTGCACACGCATCGTTAAAATACGACGTCAGTTTCACCTCTAACAAATACTTTCATCAATCAAAAAAGAAAGTTAGAGGTTAGAAGTGATCAGATACCGCGCTAGTTCTAACTATAAGTTGAATGAAGTTGAATAGAAGATTTATAAGCTGATCTGGTCTTACGAATACCGACCATTAAGAGCTTGCCTCAGTCGTCGACTTAGGGATTAACGTTAAAGTTGGCGAATTTGACTTCAACGAATGCAAGCCCTTCTTTTTTGGTTGGTTTGGGACGGGGATTGCCCACAGCCCCCCCCCCTCCCCGCCTACCCCCCATCCCCCTTCCCCTAGTGATTCCGCCGCTGGTTCAGCCAATAATTAAAGGATAAAGGAAAACTAAGCCCAATGTTTCCGGAATTTTCATTTGCAGCTTGCATTTTGTCGGTGAATATTAGTCCCCAAACTTAAGTCATTAACACTATTTTCTTACACCGGGTCAAAAATGAATTACGCCAATGTTTAAATCGCAACAAACCTTGTCCTATCCAGACTAAATTACTAAACTTCAGTCTGCAAGTCATTGGGTACTTCAATCATCTCTACCCACACGTGAGAAGTGGACTCGTCGTCCAATAGTGTCTAACAGCTAAAACGGACTTAAATGTCGTAATTATTGGTCGTAACAGTTTATAATTATCCAACCTACGACATGAAATATGCATTCTGAAACCAATACCTTAAAACAATCGCAGTTCCGCAGCCATTCACGCCCTGGAGGAAGTAATCCATAAAAGAGAATTGCAGTGAAGCCAAAATTTTTCTGTCTAAATTTCATTGTCCAATACTGTACAATTAGGTAAGATAAAGAGAAAATACGTAAGCAGAGTGTAAAACGTAAGATTTGATATAACGACTTAAACGTGATTTCTGCACAGTAATTCAGCTTCACAAGTTTTTAAATGAATAAAATGAATTACTTATGATAAAGTAGATACAACATATAAGATAATTGAGATACACGGAATGGGAGACATGTAAAATGCATGATGCGAGACATACATTGAGTTGGCTACATAGATAAAAGATGAAGGAGGCATGAAGTGTGAGATAGATGAGTTACACAAGGCTTGAGATAAAGGAGACACAACATAAACGAGATAGACGTTGTAAATAAGCTACAAGAGATAAATGATATACACAAGATAGGAGATAAACTAGCAATTCTACGAAGAGTACTAGGCCACACTCTACCCCCAACACAGATCGAATTGAGTTTTCGGTGTTCGTCCATTGCGTAAATAATGAACTTGGGTGAGCAGATTTATTGCTTCCATGCTAAATTTGAACAGGAGCACACATGGAGAACATTGTTAATTTCAGAACATTATTTATAACCGGTTTATGTACAAATTGAAGAGTGGTTTAGAAATAACAAAGCAAATACAGTGTTTCCTCTGGTTGCCATTTTAGCCAGCCATATTGGATTTCCTAAAACTTGAATAGGGTCTTTTTTCCGTAAAAATGTAATCCTCAATATCACCTGCAACCAACATATATGTTCAATGTGATAAATAGTTTGGATGTTACAAGTCAGAAATCATTCTTGTGAGGCCATCTTGGGTTGACATCTTGGATGAGTAACATCTTGCGTAATGCACTCTGGGACCCATTCAGTGATGTATATTTGTTATATTAGGTAGGAATTAGGATATAAAAGAAGATAAATAATACGTTTTAATCTTCCATTAAACAAACCAAGGCAATTAAAAGCAATTCAGAACAATTTCGTATCAAATTAGCATTTTTTTTTACCGTTGTTGGAGTTGTTGCTTCAGTAGTAGGTGTTGTTGCCTCTGTCGTTAGCTCTGTCATTAGCTCTGTCGTTGGCTCTGTTGTTGGCTCTGACTTTAGCTCTGTCGTTGGCTCTGTCGTTGGCTCAACAGTCGTTGTTTCTTCCTTTTTTGGACAAGGATCTTCTTCTAACTTTTCTGCTCCATCCACAAATTCCCATTCCGTTTGTGTCCAGGCTATAATATTTCCTTCCTCTTCGAAGTTACACCCAGAGACCTCTTTAACTTAAGAGAAAAAAATATCTGGTTCAAATTTTGTGCCGTAAAGCAACAAGCAAGTGTTACATTGAACGTTGTTCTGTACATTGACTAAGTAATGAAATATCTGTTACTTTACATTTTAGCACTATTTACAACGTAAAGCTTGCACTTCCAATAAAGTAAACTATTGTTTACATTGCTAGTCCATCCAGTCAAGTGCATCCAGTCAAGTGCATCCAGTCAAGTGCATCGAGTCAAGTGCATCCAGTCAAGTTAAGTGCATCCAGTCAAGGCCAGTGAAATATAGGGTAGACTGAAGTATAGCTCTATATATTAGTTTCTACAGGTTATACATTATTGAGTACAACTCAGCTAAGCAGAAAACATTGTTAGCTAACATTAGGCAACTACATCAAAGTGGGATGATTAAATGGATCAATCCTTTCTGCTGCACATGAGTCTAATTTCATTGATTATCTGAGTCATTGACAAACATTCAAACTTTATTATTTTAGATAATATTGAAACCTCTATCGCAAAAAATATCTAATCAGCATCGTAACACGTTTCAGTAAAAAAACAGAGAGTCCAAGATACAGCACGAGCTTTGTGAATGGCCCCGACGTTCCTGAGAAAATTGGTTAGTATTAAATACTAGACTCCATTGGCCGAGATATGCCTAGTAAATATCATGCTAGAACTAGATCAAGTAACGGTGGGGGAATGACCCAGTTTAATAAATTCAAGACATATTTATATGCAGTCACATGTCAACTGATCACGAGCATGTGATGAGCGAGGTTACAGCAATTGCGTGGGGTTTACTCTTGCGTCTAGGGAGCATCCATAGATGACGTCACTTGTATTACAGAAATGTGGGCATTGCATTGCAGCATACACTATACTTACAATCGTCATCTCCCGACCAAAGAATGTCAGTTTGAATTCGACGACTTTGAAAAAAAAATTCATACAGTAGACATTAACAAACTGCCTTCCATTTTTTTCTTGTTAATAGCAGTAAAATTTGTTCTCAAAAACTGGTTCAACAGTGAGACTCAACAAAGTCACTAGTGTGTTACGAACATCAGTTTGTGTATACTGACTTCCAAAGGACTGATTTAATGGTAATTTTGAACTCGTAAGACGCCTATGAAGAATTAAATAAATACGATGCAAACCTATTTACGTTGCGTTTTGGACTTAAATATTAGACTGCCTGACAACTTAAATAGGTTCGCATCGTAATTATTTAACCCTTCTGCAGCCCATTTGTCTTTCCATACTGTTTAAGCCTATTGAATCCAACCACATCATAAAAAATATACATAGACCTACATGCATTGGCTAAGAATATACAATTATTACAATATTGCTGAAATTTATAAAGTTAGACCAACAGACCAGGTGCAAAATCTGACTTTATCATTTTTAACACGATTCTGATCCAGCAAATTACATGAGTTTTACTTAATTTAAAAACCTAATATATGAAGCAAACTAAAACGTTATAAAAGCATAGTGAGAATACGTAGTCCATTTAATAATAATAATAAAAGCTTTACCACGCAATGCGCAGAAGGAAGACGGAAGGGGGATGAGCCACTAACACCGTTCCTAGAAGGTTTTTTTGGGGGGGGGAGTAATTAAACAAGGAAGGGGCGTTTAAGAAAACCGTTGAGGGATTCGCGACCCAACAGCCGTCGGAAAGAAGTGGCCGTAACTGCGTTGACAGTCTCACAATTCAGGGCATTCCAAATTTTGACCACACGCACCAAAAAAAAATTTTTTCGACAGGCAAGATGTGCACTGGGAACAGTCAATTTCCATTGATGTCCACGAGTTCGGTTAATACTCGGTGCAAGATCGAAAAATGGTAAATAGACGTCAGTGTGCTGGTGTAAAATCTGATATACGAGGATAAGACCAAAGTGCAGCCTACGCAGCTCGAGGAGTTCAAGCCCACGTTGGCTCAGGCGATCCATGTATGGGACATCACGGAGGCCAGGTAATCTCTTTGTGAAGCGGCGCTGAACAGCTTCAATAGAGTCAATGTCCCCCAAAAGATAAGGCGACCAGACAGGAGTAGCATATTCTAAAAGAGGGCGAACAAAAACCTTGAAGGCCCAAACCCTAGTTTTGGCATTACTTGATTTGAAACATCGGTCAACGATAGCCAATCTACGGTAGGCAGACGTGCAAATCTTATGGCAGTGTACAGACGATTTGAGGTCACGAGTGAACCAAATACCAAGGTCCTTTACTACATCGAGTGATGGAAGGTGAATATTATCCAATGAATAGTGAGTGACCTGTTCAGTTATGGTATCCACTAAAAGGACTGCTACAAAAAGTAGGGATTAGTTAGTGCCTCGTACACCGCAAGCTTTGTGAATGAACGCCAAGGGCCCAGTGGTCAGTATTCTTACGTCCAAGACAAGTGAATACTAATTTGCATACTATGGCTGACCTAAACACATAAATAATGACCTTGTAGTTAATGCATCTCTCAAAAGGGTTATAAAACGTTAAAAACTCTTGGTCCATTCCCAGGTGCGATGCGATCTTTGACTGGGTCTTCCTTACTTACCCATTGCAATACTAGTTGAACAAGACTCTAAAGGCCAAATCAGAAAGGCTGGATATTTTGAATCGAGTATACAGTAGGTCAATTTTGAACTGAAGGTTTTTTTTTACATTCTTTACTTTTTATTGTTTTTATTATCCCTTTAGCTAATATAATTACAGACGTAACAAAAGAAGATGTGGCCACCTAAACTTACTTTCATCTTCTGTCAAAAGGCGATCCCAGAATTGTAATCTTCCCAACTTTCCTTTCAGACCATTCGTGCCGTGAAATGGACCATCGTAGTGATCTTGATCTTGTCCCACGACTACCTTCCCCTTTCCTATAATTTTGTAGCCTTCTGGTACCTTAGACGCAATGGCTGAAATATCAATTGGTTCAAATTTTTCATCACCGTTATATGTCACGGTAGCGATCCGTTCATTACCATCATACAACAAACACAAATGTTGCCACTCATTTACCACAAATGGAATTACATTCACCTCCAGATATTGGTCGTGGACATCAAATCTATTCAATCCTGTGCCCACACTAACAAAAACCGTTATCTCGTTGCACATTCCCGGAATAAATGGTTTAGTACAGTAAGAAAATATAGTCATGTCACCTTCAACAGAGGGATTGAACCAATAACAAATAGTGAAGTCCACTATATTTTCAGGTATTTGATTATCAGCCGTTGTAACGTAAGGGTTCTTGCCATCACCTTCAGGAAAGAACGCTACAAAGTGAGCATCTTCTTCCGAATTATTGCCCAGAGCAACACGATTTAAAATTATAAATCCAATAACTACTATAAAAACAGAAATCATTGTGGCTACATTTAGTTAATCTATCGTAAAACAGGAACTAAGTAAAGACAAAAACGTGAATGAATAATCGCTGGTAATGATGATATACATTCAGTAAGCAAAATAACCTCCACCATGTCTCAGCGATTCTTCAAGAAGCTAATGGCTGTAGCTGCAGAGTTCGAATACTATAGAACAATAGTCTATAAATTACTTTATGATTTGAGCTACCCGAGAGCATTAATCATTCAAGGGTGAAGCTAAACAGTCACACGGATAAATAATGAAAGAAGAAAAAAATGAGAACTTATTTCGAACTAATTTAGCAAATAGTATAATAATATCCACACTCCCACCGAGCATGATTAAAACAACAAATTAGCGACCATCAAACGTCTATAAGAGCTGTAGATTTAGAGAGGCAGTAATTGTTTATTCTGCTCGCTGCGGAGGTGCGACACAGGGAGGAGAGAGTTCTCCACGGTTTGGGTTGAAAGGCAACTGTCCGCCATGTTTATCAAGCATTTAGAGCTGGGTAAGGAAAGAAAACTTTCTTTGATATCACAGCTGGCCAGAACTTCATCACCTCGTTTTCTGTATCTCCCATCATGAAAGTTTTGAGAAAAACGTATTTAAATATTAAACCAGTATTCTTTTTTTTTTTTTTGCAATGGCATATTTTTAAATTTTTTCACCAGATAGCAATCAGGATTTTTTTCACCAGGAGCAATGAGTCCGAAAAGTGCTGAAAAGTGCCCGTGTAACTTACAATAAGTATAAACTGGCCAGTATCTTTAACAGTATAGTTTTAATAATCACTTTAAATCTGCGGTGGACGATGAATTATCATTTGCTACATTGCAAATTGGTCGGCAACCATAACACCTCTGTAAACAATGAAACGTAATTAAGACCTATCCCACCAATCAAAGATATCATATCAAGATTAGTGAAGGAGAAACATTCAAAAGGCGAAAAAATATGCAGACGTGATACACATTTTCGGTGTAGCCATGAAAAAAATAATTTTTAAAGGATACTTCTGCGTGCTAATTGAATGAGCCAAGCAAACGAAATTCAACGTTCAAAAATGCACAATCGAGATACACGCCTTCGGCATTAAACACTTGAGACAGCTAACCATCCCCATGTTGCAAACGGTTCACCAAACACCACCTGTGCTCTCAAGATCATATTGTTTTTTTTTTGTTTTTTTATGCATTAGCCAGCATAGCTGGGCTAGCAATTCTAGTTGCAGTATAAACATTAAGCTCTGCTACTTTAACAACAAAAGTGAAAAAAAAAATATATATTGGTTGCAACAATAACTTTAAGCAACTGACTTGAGCAGATACGAAAATCCTATTTTCATTTACTGAAAAAAATTTCAGAAATGTGTGATCACTTCATAAAACTGAACTGACAAATAATTTGGTGCATTTTACGTCATTACTTAATGGTGGTGTGTACAAAAATAATTAAATTCATTATCATACGATTCTTAAATCTTTGTCTCTCTTTCTATATCTGTCTATCTATCTATATATAAAAGGCTTGTGTGGCACAAAAATCATCAGTTGTATGTGCATAACAATCAGAAACAAACGTTTGTGTGTGCGTTACAATGTTTGTGCCCTGTAACAGTCAGGAACAACTTTCCAAAATGGTTGAGAAACAATCAATGTCTGCACGATCGTTGCTGGGTTTATCGCACTTAGTGTCAGAACGGACAAACAGTCAATTCAGCAACATAACAGCAGCGTCCTCCATTGCAAATAGACATTTACTTCCCTACGAAAACCAAACAACAGGGGTTCAAAGGTAGGGGAGCGGCGATGGGGATGGGGATATTCACACCACACAATGGGGGAATTCGCGGGGGGGGGAGTCGAGAGGGAAAGGGCTGCCAGTGAGTAGGCACATGGGGAGGGGGAACCTGACCATGCACCGGGAGAAAGTGCGGAGAGGGGACCGGGGGGGGGGTGGAGTCGGGGAGGAGACAGATTGGGGGCCTGGAAGTTATTTTCATTTCGTGCTACCCAGTAAAGTATTTCACTTAGGTACGTGGGAACCGGCTAGATCGTCATATGTTACGCGGGAGGTTCAGTTAGTATATACATAATACGTTTAGTTGGAGTGTACTTAGGTAACTCATCACCATGATGCACTAAAATGAAAGAGTTCCATGGCGATAATCGGGAAGAAACGAAATATTGCTTCAATAATTCTAGCTATTAGAGCCGAATAGAATAGTTTCAAGGATGTGCCCTGTTATCGCGATGATATGTACGACCGCTATGTTACAACCGACCATCGCAATGACAACCAACCCTTCAGGCAGTCGTTCTCAGTTGTTCAGTTTTTACATTTGTCGTCACCTACCAACAGGTCAATTGGTGATAAACAGCTGCTAACACAATTGGTGAAATGCAAAATAAGGGCCAAGAACACTTCGAAGCTTCGATTAATGCTCATTGCTTTCATGAACATCTCTACAACAAGATAATTGCAGAGAATAGCAAAAAAAAAGTGCTATATGCAATGGTGGTATAATTTGTTAAATAACATACAGAAACACAGTATGCTGCGTCATTTAGGCCGAAAGTCGCCACGTAGCCCGGTCTTCAAAAGTAAGCATTCTAGCTATGCTCATTCCGCAGCGTTGATTGGTCCATTGTTGGTTGTTCGTTGGTAAGTCGTGCTGGGGTGACAGGGGGTTATTTTTAGTGCTGTTGGTCTCTGCCGTTCCTTGTTTTTGTGGTTCATTTATCGTGGCAGTCCGAACCAGCTCTAACAATCAGCAAGAGGGCGAGCTAGTTCATTCTTGTCATGGTGGCAAAGAAAAAGATGCGAGCGGCCAACAACTATTGATTGATGGATTGAATTATTGTAGAGCGCCAACCAGTATTGGTCATCAGCTCTATTATGAAAAGCACAAGACACTAAAGCAATGACGTACTAATATACTAATTAAACTTCACAACAGCACCATAACAATATTAAAAAACAACAGAGCACTCTTCCAGCATTTACGCCCTACATCACCTGCCAGTTGCATCGCAAAACCCTGCTACTACCTTCAAACACTGCACATTCCGGGATCCACCGCGCAGTGGTACTGCTAATAGGGACAAGGTGCATGCTTTAATGCCAAACGGAGGTTCGCACATTACTTGCACCACAGCAGGAAATGCTCAATGGTCTCCTCTTCTTCCCTGCAGAAACACAGTGGAGAAACCATCCCATTCCCCTTAGCAGTAGGTAGTTCAGGAGCACATGACTGTGGCGGAGCCTTGACACCACCGCCGCCTCTTTCTGGTGCAGGAGATCCACCCCTGATGGATACAAGTAGTCATAGTTGGAGACGTACAATGTCAGCCTCATCTATAAACTCTCGCCGAATTCTTTTTCGGTGCGAGTTATTCATGTTTGGAATGCTCTTAGCGAGTGTACCGTAAACCAAAACACGGTGCAGGGATTTCATCGCTACCACGACATGGAAAATCTTCATCCATTCTTGAAGTGTTCTTGGCCCGAGAGTACTTAATTTTTACCCATTACACCTCATTTTATGGTATGGTGTTAGAGGCTCGCCGCCCTTCCATGACCTCCCACCCCTAGGGGTGGCAAAGATTATTATTATTATTATTATACGAGATAGAAGGATGTATAATACCCAGAATCAGATTCTGTCTCGAACCACTCTTCCTCCCAGTTACCGGGAACTACTTTCTCTACTTGAAGCAGCAGATCCCTCAGGCTACCTTGGTACTGCACCGGCATGCAATGTCTGATAACGAAATATTGCTTCAATAATGCTGGCTATTAGAGTCGAGTTGAATAGTTTCAAAGTTAATTGAGTAACAATAACTGCTTGCACGGTCGTTGTTGCAGGCTTATCAAAACAGAGACCACTGAGAATACCGCACTGTGTAACCAATGGGTGGGGGGGGGTGTCTGTTAGCTTAGAATGACGTTTCTTATGCCGGGGTCAGCTTGTTAACATTTATTACAATTGGGGAAACTTATAACACACTTGACTGATTTTATTGAGTTCTAAGTGGCCCGAAATGCCATACACAGGTCATCGTGGCTGAGTTGTGAGAGAGCTCAGCCTGGTTACTGGAGGTTTGCGGATCTGGTCGAACCCCCTGGAAAGGGGACCTTGGCAAAGTCCCCGCCAGGACTGCCGGCCAGGGTAGCGTGAGAGGCTACCATGTTCATTCAGCGGCTATGGGAACTATTCTGGCCAATTCTGGACAATCTTTCGGCCCCTACGATGATCGGAGGTTTCCTGGATCGAATCCCCGGGTTGGCACCTCCCTTTACCAAATATTTCTTCTTCTCTAAAAGTCTGGTAATGTTCAAAATTGAGCCGGTTCAGCCATACAAGCATTAAGTTGCTTCGGCTGACTTAAGGCTCAAAGAAATTAAATAAAAAAAAAAAACTTATGCCTATGCTTACCCTACCTTAGCATAACTTAAGTTTACACACATTCTCCAAAGCTACACCGGTTCCCAACCATCGTATGGTCCGCAACTGTCCGCACTGGGCACTGGGCACTGATTGACTACTACAAACCTCACTCCGCACCTCACAGGAGACCAACACCACACCAAACAGCCATTCATTCAAGATCTTTTTGGGGTTACTTAATACGGGCTGATGGAGACTTTAATGTTCACGTTCAACACCGCTCTAAACATAAACGTTGCTTAGCATTGCAGTCTAATACTTATGAACACTTTGCCCTTGCTTTGCCTAAATCATTACCGGCACACAGCACACACTGCGTATTGACCGGAAAAGCAAACGACGAAATTGAGGTTGTCAGAGTAACACCTGTCTAGGTCTTGAAACGACACGTAGCTTTACAGAACTCTAACGTTTTACGATAGCCTAACTAGTGTTTCTGTACATGGGGAAATCCCAAGGATCACTGCCAGAGGGTCATCTCAGTCTATGAGAACGAAATGCCACTGTGCCGTTCATAGGAAGCAATCACTCAGGAAAAGTAACACCATCTCGTCAGCATCTGCATACTGGAGTCCTCGCCCACACTAGCTAAAAAATTGGGCCCGTAACCGCATGGCCAGTGGCAGTCTTGAGAGAAGGCCCACCTCTTCTTGTGAAATATCATCCAGAGCCTTTGGCTGCATGATGGAGGGTGAATCCTAAATAAATACCACTAGTAGGGCCCACTGCCCAGGGTTTTTGCCATTCCTTCATGGACGACTGAGAATACGCTGGCTGAATATCCTAGGGGCCAATCACAATATTCACGACCGGGGTCACCAGATGGCATCCGTTCTTAGGCAAGCTCATTTCTGAACTAACCGCTGTGCACCTTGGTCCACGTAATCCTAACTTCATTCCTATTTGACATGCCAAAAATAGTTTCCAACCGATCTAAGGGTCAGAGAGCATACTATATCAAAGGAGGAGCAGTGTTTGAGGATGCCTACCCTCACTTAAGAATCCATAATTACACAAAAACTCGGCGTGTGCAAATAAATCCATGCTAAAATCTAACGCCACTGCAATTGCAACTAACACCCACACTAAGGCAGAAGGCATGGACGAGAGACAGTAGCTGTCCTTTAGTCAACAGCTTGAAACATAAATAGCAATACCACCAGTTTCCCTCTCTGCACAGAAGGACGCATTGCTGTTTATTTGAACGCCAACGGATCCTTGGCTCTGGTCAGTGAGGAATTAAAATTAAATTAATTAAATTAAATATTATGTACAAGAAGCACATGTCAACTTACAGGCACAAACAATAAAAATACATCCAACGTAAAATACAAACAACTTAATGAAAAATAATCAACACACATTCACGTGGCGCGTTTTAAACAGTTTACAAGCGAAACTTTAAAAGATGAGAGCAGATTATTCCAATCAGTGACCATTCTTGGAACAATAAGTACTTGAAATAGTCGGTGTTGTAACGTGTGTTCAATGTGGAAGTCAATCTTGAAGTAGTTAAACCTTGTTTAATGCGGAATAATCTTGACAAGATTTGGGTTACATTTAATTGTACATCCTCAACACACGAATCAACGAGAATAGAACACCGGGCTCTGAAGCCCTTGACTTTTATATGCTCCGGTCGGATCCAAAGCTCCACCGGACAACCAATCAGCTCTTGAGTTCGTTAACCAATCCAGTTCTTGGTTACAAAGTTTTTACCAATCGTGGCCAACAATACTTGCCCACGTTCTCCTGCACGTCCGCTCATGGTTTTGGCGGAAAACCTAAAAGTCCTTGCAGTCACACAAACGATTTTGGCACCAACAAAAGTCAACCACAACACAACAGCACACAAGTAGATATGAGGATGAGCCAATGTCCGTTACACCCCCATACTTCAAGTACTCTTTTTGGAAAAAAAGTCAGGAAAGAGCACAAGTCCAATGGGAAAATCATGAAAGCACAAGTCAATTTATGATGCACACACATCAGTTGCAATACAGGGGCTTTGCTTTTATTTGTACTCTTCCCCCTTACACAAAATGTCGACTTAAAGTATCAGCATTGGAATTTTTCTTCTCAGCTTTATGACAGATATCAAATTCATAATCCTGGAGTGCTAGCGACCAACGAAGCAGCCTAGCATTTTTTGTACCTTGATTCCTTAACATACAAGAGGATTGTGATCAGTTAAAATTAAAAATCTTGAGCCACCAAGGTAATGTCTGAGTTTATGGATCGCCCACACCACACAGCAACATTCTTTCTCAATTGTACTGTATGCAAGCTCTCGTGGATAAAATTTCCTTGAAAGAAACAAGACTGGATGCTCATTGCTGTCATTGTCTTCCTGGCACAATATCGCTCCCATATCTTGGTCACTCGCGTCCGTTGGAATCAAAAATCTCTTAAAATAATTCGGTGCATGCAATACCGGTTTCTTAGTGATTGCGGCCTTAAGAGCCTGAAACGCATGTTCACACTCATCATCTGTCAACTTATCTGTCAAAGAACTAGCAAGCTGAGCAAAGTTAGGCAAGTAATGTTGGTAATAGTCTACTAACCCTAACTTTAACATCCTATCTAACTCTACTTCAATGAGGTGTTCTTGTCTTGGTGAGTAACGGTGCAGTGTTGCCTGTTTAATTGGTTCACCTGTTAACTCTAAATCAAATTCAATTAAGTTTGTTCTCCCAGGAGTTAAAGAAAATACCCTTGGTGCTTGACTAAATAGTTGTTTTAGTTCGTCAATCATTGTGGGGTCATGGTACCTAAGCTTTTAGCCATGATAATGATTTTTTCTGGACTCAAATACTTAGGAGTTTTCCCTTCCCAGATTGTGGTTTCCTCAAT
Source organism: Lithobius niger (assembly GCA_023313725.1). Classification (NCBI taxonomy): domain Eukaryota; kingdom Metazoa; phylum Arthropoda; class Chilopoda; order Lithobiomorpha; family Lithobiidae; genus Lithobius; species Lithobius niger. Next base: position 20,005 of record JAHWFP010110782.1, read on the forward strand.
TTCTTCAGGTGCTAATATCACATTTACTGTGTCAATTGCATGGAAGTAAGGCTTTAGCATATTCATATGATAAATTGCTAATTTAGTTTTGGCCTTATTTAATGCTATTTGCTAATTTACTTCTCCAACTTTTTTACTATCGTAAATGGCCCTTTCCAAAATACCTCAAGTTTGTGTTTCCTGTCAGTTTTGAGTTCTAATACCTCATCTCCCTCCTTATACTGCCTATCACGGGCCCCTTTATCATAATACCTTTTTGCTTTGGTTTGAGCTTCAAGTGTTGCCTCTTCCGCTAATGCCCTAGTATTTTGAAACCTATTTAGCAAGTTATACACATGTTCGACTACTGTAACATTTACATCTTCATCCTCCCACCTATCTTTAAGTAACTGAAATGGTCCCCAATTGTTGCTACCATACACTAGTTGCAACGGTGTGAAATTAGTGGTTTCATGCACTTAACTACGAATAGCAATGCATACTGCTGGTAATCACTGCTCCCAATCATTTGGATTTTCTAAACACAAAGCCCTTAAAATGTCTTTAAATTCCTGTGAACTCGTTCCACAGAGTTTGACTGAGGCCTATGAGGAGAACTATGCACAATCTCAATCCCACATTTCTCTAGGAAATACATTGTCAGTTGTGAAACAAAAATGCTGCCTTGGTCCGACTGGATCGTTACCGGAAAGCCTATTCGACAAAGAACTTTTAAAAGTTCATCGAGTTTATCGTTTGAACGGTGTACTTATTATGGGAATCTTTACCAATGGCACTTTAGTTACAACACGAGTTTTGCCTATGCGCTGACATGCATCACATTGTTTGACCGCCTGTTCAACTTGTTTACACATCCCAGGCCAGTAAAAGTGCTGCTGAATTCTTGCCGAGATTTTCTTTTTACCTAGGTGTCCCGGCCACCCATTTGAATGAGCTACATCAATTACCTGATTTCTGTACTTAAGTGGAATGGCCATCTGTTCAAAAACACAGTCCGTAGTGCGCTGTTCCCACTGTCTGTACAATATTCCCTTCCTTATAAAAAATTCTGTTGAAGGATTTTTACTTCCCAGAACTGCCTTCCAACATCCTTCTAAGCTCTCATCTAATTTCTGAGCTTCAATTAACTCCACTGTGGATGTCCTAACTAAACTGGTATAATCTGCAATCTAGGGTGATAGCACACTGCTAATCTTAGCTGCACCATCGACATTTACTTTGGCCCCTGACTTTAAATCTGGATCCTTAACTATTTTATTTTATTGTAGTTAAGATTTTATTTTAACCTTAACTTCAGAAGAATCTGCTAGCCTACTGCTGCTTTTCTGTGTCCCCCTAGCCACATATTCAAGCCCATCATGTTTTGTACCTTCCAATTTAGGCTCTTCCCTTAGCCCATCTTCATGAAGTTGTTTGGCCTGTGCCCTAGTAATACCATTGCACAATTCTGACTGCTCCTCATTATTCTTGTTCTGAATGCCATGAATTGTTTTGTCAGTTTAAATACAATCAAAATTTCCTGGAAAATAGGGTGAAACTGCTCGCCTAACTTTTACTTTACCACAAAATATGGAGATCCTCTCTCCACAATTGCTACTGGTAATTCTGCTGGAGTGGGGAATAATACTGTACCCAACTGAATGAATTCCCCTGTTCGATTTGCTGGATCTACCAGTTTGCTAGCAAAAACATTTAGTTTTGCACTTGTGTCTCGCAAAACTCGTAACTGTTTACCTTCCAAGTCATAACTTGCTATTATGTTATGGTTCAATTCAGAAAATGTATTTTTACCACGGGTCATGCATACATTTACTGAAGCTGTACTACGTTTAATTGGGCAATTTTTGACGAGATGGGAAGAATCACCACACTCAAACACGATCGTTTAGCCTCAAACTGCTTAGAATTACCATTTGTATTTCTAAAACCATGTTGACCTCCATTCCCATTTGCACTTTGCCCATTACTTGAAGCATTTGCATTTTTAGCATTCTGCTGTCCATTCCCATTTCTTTCTACATTCCCATTACCACTATTAGTATTATTTGCCTGCCCATGGCCCACTGTTCCATTGTTTGACCCTGGATTTGTATTACTGTTACCACTATTATCATTATTGCCCTTGTAATAGTTAAATTTCCTGTAGTAAGGCCTATTCCCATTTCCCTTGGAATTTTGGTCACTATTCTGCACTGTGTTCTCTTCACTACTATGGTTACTTTGGGTACCACTCTGACGCCTAGCCAGCCAATCGTCAGCTAATGTAGCAACCTGCACTAGGTTGTCTAAATCCCCTTTATCCACTAACCACAGTTTTAACTCATTTGGTACTTTTTCTAAAAACTGTTCAATTAGCATAAGCTGAACCAACTTATTGAAATCCGTATCACACTTTCCTGTTCTAATCCACTCTGAGAAATATGTTTGGATCACGTATGCAAAATCACTATAAGATTACTTATGAGATTTACATGCATTCCGAAATTTGGTGTGAAGAGACTCAGATGTAAGCAGAAACCTTTGTAAGAGTTGCTGCTTCACCTTGTTAAAATCATTAAAGTCTACATTAGGTAGCCTAGTTACAACTTCTCTAGCTGTGCCACTTAGTAAAGACAACAACCTTAATGACCAAGTATTTTCTGGATAATTCAACCGTTCACAAATTCGGGTGAAAGTTGTTAAAAAGAGTAAAATAACATCACTATTTTCTTTAAATGGTTGCATGTGACGTGTCATATGTATTTTGTCTCTAGACTCTGCACTAATTACTGGGATTTCTTGGATTTTCACTGGCAGTCCTAGCTGCACTAGCTTCAGCTAATTTAATTCTCCCCTCAGCTGCTAATTTCACCCTTTCGAATTCTAGTCTCTTATTTTCAGCATTGGCTTCCTGTTGAATTTTTTCTTTTTCCAACTCAAATTATCTTTGCAATTTCTCTTTTTCTAGAAGCATTTTTAATTCAAACTCTTTGTAAATTTTCTGAGTCTGCCGTTCATGTTCTAGCCCTAATGTTTCTTTGGTAACACTAACAGCATTTGCTTCTTTATCTCGAGCAAACTGCTCTAACTCTTTCTGCCGATTTACTTCGGCTTGAAAATCTAGGAAATCACTATCAACTTCATTTTTGACTAAAGATCCATCTGCTATTTTAGCTTGCAAAGCTTTAATAATTGCTCTTCTAGTCTTCACATTTAACTGACACTCTTCAGCCAAAGCTTTAATGGTTCTAATTCCCCGTTTTCAAACATTTTCAAAACAAGTTCGCAAGTTTAACGTTAATTAAAAAAAATTCGCCACAATATTACAATCAACGTTTATACGACCTGCTTGACGATCGACGACTCCCTCCTGGACTATCAATTGTTGCTTATCGAGCTCTTCTCCCAGGCACTTCCACTTCCGGTACGCACTTCCGGTTCCGTTTGAAGCGTGTTTGTCGTCGTTTATCTTCCAGTGGCGCTGAAGTTTACGAGTTTGCAGGGTGCCACTTCAGTGATTTTCTTGTAAAAACCTCCAATCTGGATGTTGTTGCGTGATGTTAGTCCACAATTTCAACCAATCTTCCTACCTGATCGGCGCGGGATGCAATTTTTTTCGCCGACTACGTTGCCTTGTTGCCGCCGCCTTGAGCTTCGTTTACAGCCGTTGAATCGCCGCTCGGTTTGCAGGTTCTCACTCGCCGTCTTCGACGAACTTTTCCGGCTTGACTTCAGCAACTTCTGGCAATTTTATTTTCTTCCGAGATCGCCGACCACGTTTTTTTTATTGCCGTCCATGTCTGGCCTGAGCTTCATCCCTTCATCCCAGCTTCAATACTTGGCCACGTTCTCCTGCACGTCCGCTCATGGTTTTGGAGCAAAACCTAAAAGTCCTTGCAGTCACACAAACGATTTTGGCGCCAACAAAAGTCAATTACAACACAACAGCACACGACTAGGTACGAGGGTGAGCCAATGTCCGTTATAGTGTTAGGCTACCAAACTCTTAAGTTTCCTAGAATGATTATTTTTTCCACAAAAGTACGGCTTAGCAATACGACTGTCACCATCAATGATGGTATTGCCATTAACAATTTATGAAGAAGAGAAAGCCGAATTACTTTTCTTTGTTCTTGCAGGTGTTGGAGAGTAAACTTGTTCGCCATTTCACTGATGTTAGCATGTCTATCGTAATTGCTTTCAGTGAAACGGATTACCCGTTTTTGAACTGCTCTCGAGTTGGTTGATCTGACTGGCAAGATAAGGATCCCACACAGCAGCAGCATATTCAAGCAACGATTGTACGATAGCTTTTTATGCAACCAGTTTAGTAGAAACAGTAAAAAATCCGAAGAATCCAGCTAAAAAAAAAAGCACGTTTGTTTGGCAGCACGATCTGCAAGAACACTAATATGAGTGTCCCAGTTTAGAGTGTTATTGAGAGTAATTCCCAGAATCTTCCTTTCAGAGACTCTAGGAAGGGTTTTTTCCCACTGTCTAGTTAACTAAGACTGGATTTTTTCCTCTCGTAACAGACATTACTGACGATTTAAGAGGCTGGATAGACATCCCCCAGGTGGAGCACCAATCGAATACACGGGCAATAAGTTCTTGTAGGGATACTGAGTCAAGACACGTGCAGATTTTATTTAACAAAGTGCTGTCATCAGCAAATGCTGACCCAGAATCACGAATAATCTCCATCAGGTCATTTAAGCATAAAACAAAAAGAAAAGGACCGCAGACAGAAACCTGTGGGACCCCAGAAAGCACATTTTGCGCAGATGAAGAAACACCATTAATAAAAACGCACTGGGTTCTGTTTTGCAAGAAAGAGGCAAACCAGCCATGAAACCAGCCATAATCCCGGGAGCCCCAAATATCTTAGCCCAGTAGTCATAATCCCGTTTGCCATACATGTTCATTTGCCATAAATCCTACACCAAATCTCATTTCAAATTGAACTCTAAAAGCAATGTATGGATAATCGATCGTCAAACGCGATTATGGCAAACGCACCGTAGCCCTCACAGAGAAATACACCTGTTGATTATTTCAGTTTTGTTGACAGTTTTTTATTGGGGGGGGGGGGATATATACGTGTATATATGTTTAAAATAGGTTTAAAATATGTTTTATATATGTTTATATGTTGAAACGCAACTAAACATGAACTTCAGTGTAAAGGCCTGACTACAATTTCCACATTTAAACAGTTTCTCACTGTTATGTCGCAGACTGTGGAAAATGAAGCAGAAAATCTCACAAATCATAATACGACGTGTCACGCTTAAGATATAATTAGCGTCCTGTTTTTCGACTTAAAATGTGCAACAAATAATCGTAGATATGCCTTACCATAAATTTTACTCTTTAGGGCTTTTCTCCAGTATGAACACGGACCGCTAACAAAATAATTGCACTAAGTGAGCAAACATTTTCCGCTATATTATCATCCTGTTTTCTTGTTGTTTATAAAGTTGAATTTCTTGTCTGTCCCATTCTGGCAGTTGACTTGGAAGATTTCAGTTTTTTAGTTGAAGGACGAGTGGCACATAACATAACACATGTCATGGCGTACCTTATAACCAAACTGCTTCGTGATTGGTTAAAAATATTGTCGAAAAAAGTTTAGAATGTACATTCATTAATTTTGTTCGTCTAAGAATTCCAAAGAATACTTTAAATAAGAATCTATGAACAACATTGAGAGCCCACAAACAAGCTGTTTATGATACTGAAGTTTTAAAAAGGCCAAATTACGTGGCGCCATCTAATTTTGCATATTGAAAGTTTTGGGGTTTAGTTCCAAGGGCGGTCGAGGCGAGTCTCTGTGCTCGGTTAAACGCTAGGAAACCACCCTAATACAAGTCTGTTACTCATCGTTCCTACAGAACTTTTTATGTACTCATGGTACCACTTATGAACGTGGAAAAATCTGCATATTTGCAGATAAGAAGAATTGTGACATCTGAACTGAATGATAAACTGACGAAAAGCTGGTACAAATCCTTCAACGACACCTCCAGACTTAACTGGGAGCCAGTCAGACGGTGAGCTTGAAAGCTAACTGAGTTCCAGGGCTCATTGTGGGAAATTTGAAAGTTCGTTGGTGTAGTGGAGGTTGTCGTGCAATTCTCACTGCGCTTGCCTGAGGAAGCCTAAAATTACAAATAGTTGAACATTTACAAGTTTAACTAGTGGGACTTGGATGATTTTTGATTTTGCGTTTGTGATTGGAATACTTTGTGCAAAATTCTTATTAATTAATTATTTATGTAATAAGAGCAATGCCAAAAGAGCAACAAATGCAATGTCTACTGCACAAAATATATGAACAATCAAAGAAAAAAGATAAATACTACTTATTACTTACAAAATATGTCTGCATTTTTGAAGCTAACAGTCTTTTCTTTCAACTTTGCAGCAAAGGAGACGTCTCTTATCGAAAACAAATACTGATGCAAACCTATTTACGTTTCCTTTTGGACGTAGGTCACGCTACCTGAGCGGGAAAATGGGAATTGAACCTACAACCTTTGAAACCAAGGGCAGAGGTCCTAACGCTGAGCCATACTGACATGGCCAAAAGGAAACGTTCATAGGCAGCATTTAACACACACATTTAAGTGCTGGGAAGGTTTCAAAGGTCGTGGGTTTAATATCCCACTCAGTCAGTCTGACATATAAGTCCAAAAGGCAACGTAAAGAGGTATGCATCTGTGTTTGTTTAATTCTTGTTGAGACTTTGGCTTTTACGTTCTTATAGAAAAGATGTGCGAAACTAATATAGATGTGCGAAACTCAAAAATGTCGAGTCCTGTCGAGTTGAATTCTGACTTAAGCTCGACTCGACCCATCGTGCAAAAACTCAATTTTTTGAGTTATTTTGAGTTATATGTATGGAATTTTATATAATTAAACACAGTAAGTGGTGAACTGCAAAATAGAAAAAAAGCAATCGGCAATCTCAGATCATTGCAGTATTAGGCCAAGTGCTAACTAATAATTTTTAACTATGATTTTTAGTCAGCTCTTGCAGACATCAAGAAAGGTCTGCTCATGTATGGCATATCATCGGATTTATATTAGACTCCTTGTGTAACTTAAGGAACAACTTCGTTACAATGTTACAACAATGTTACAAACCTCGAACTCGACTTCACACTCGAATCATTATCGATACTGTAATACTCGAAATTAAATTATTGCGCTCACACTACCTTGTGTACTGTTAATAACATTTCACTAATGAAGAGTAAAGTTAACATTTTCCCTACTGTTTTGCTATCTGAAGATGATTTTATCCTGAGGAAAGTTTTACACTTAGAAATATGATTGAAGTCCACCCTCCCAGAGTCGGACTGGGTAGGAAAGGGAGCCTGTGTCATTTATCGAAATAACCCGGGAGGGGCGCCATGCATTTTACAGGAAACTTCAAGTGATGGTGCCTCCAACCGTTAAGGGGTCTGGAGAATCGCTCTAGTCTCCCTAAGCAGAAGCAAAGTCTGGGGGTCGAGCTCGAGAAGTTTAACTTATTTTCATATTCTGTCATCATTTTTGGCTTCAGAATGCATTCTTCAATACACATTTTACATTTCAAGTAATGCTAGTTTACGCAAATTCTGGAGTGGGCTGAGGAGAGGGGAGTGAGTTCAAAAAATGCATTAAAAACGTAAGTAAAGGGGGGGGGGAGAAGTGAATTATTGCCTGAAAGGAAAGGTTATCAGTGGACAGGGAATCCAAAACCATTCATTTTTCTTGGCGGAGAGGAGGAGAAAATAGAGTTTACCAAAGAGGAGCCGAAAGTATGATAGCCTAAGGCTGCCGGTGCCATGGCACAATGGCACTATGGCCAGTCCGAGCCTGCTCCCTCCAGCAAAACTAAAACTATAATTAATATCTCCGTTCCTATTCAATATATTTCTACAGAATTCGGCAAGATAGTAGATAGGTATCGAAGGTATATTTATACCAAAAATTATGCAATTCTCTGCAAGTGTGAAAGTAGGGAGTCACACATAAATTTGAAAACTTAATTTCTTGTTGTGGTAGTTTTTGTTCTTGTGTGACTCCGTTTCAGGAAAAAACCTACCTAAAATCTGAAACAGGAAATAAGCCAGATATTTCCTTGGCCTTCATACTCAAGAGACCACTTTTTCAATAAGCCGAGTCATTCCAGAGTTACGGACCCTGAACGTTCAGTTTTATTTTTTCAACCATTGTAATTAGGGAACAATGCCACTCAGCAAACGTCAGATCCAATCTTCCTTCTTGATGGGTAAAATGAAAGAATCTGTATTTCAGCTAAACACATATAGTTTTAAACCAACCTAAGCAGCATTGTTAAAGAGGTACTATCACTAATTGAGAGTAGGCAGAATCTGTCAATATCAAGCGCTATCTAGTACTGTCTAGTGGTTGCTTGCACGAAGCGAAGGAATGCACAACGTCATTTCTTTTAACGAAACAAACAAGCCACATGCCTCCTTAATTATGGAGTGAAAATTTGGTTCATCCTCGTGCACCTGGGAGCAACCTGTAATGGTTAACAATATTACTGCCGCTGGATGACACCATGGTATTTTCGTTCGTTTTTCAATCGGTGATAGTGCCACTTTAATTTTGAGGCCGTGAAGTTGGCATCTATTAACGATAGAATGTAGTATTTATTTCGTAGATGCAGGCTTTCAGAGCTGATCTGGATTGTTTCAAAGAGGGAAGCAAGTAAGGCAACAAGTATCGCATCAATTTAATTGTCCAGGAAATAAACCTTTGTACCGCGACGCCATAGCCATAAAAGGTACACGGATTACAAACAAAGACGTCATGTGTGCCATAAAAAAAGCATTATACGATTGCAGTTTGACGTTACTCGTTAAAAGGTACACGGGGAAAACTGATGATTTTTTATTGAAGTAATCAAATGTACAATTGAGAAAATTGTATCTGTTTAAGTGCTGTTGTTCTTTACGCACCATATATTTGAAAACATAAAGCACAACATGCAATTTTCTCAATATTGTACATTTGCTTATTTCAATTTAAAATCATCACATAAAAATTCCTCACTTCACAGCGTGATACAAAACCACAAAGGCATAAAATAGCGTAATTATTTTAATTTTCGAAGGGTAATTCCCCTCTTAGTCACCTACAATAAACAACACAAATACAATGAAAATGAGTCCATAGAGAAACAATCCTGCACCTTAAGATATCCATACTTACATATAAAAAATGATACGCAATGAAATCTCCACAAAACACAACAGAGACACACCCATTCATTTGTTAACTGGTCAACCTTCATATGCGGTTCAGTAACACATTTAAAAAAAAATATCGTTTGATGACAATACTTTACGATATTCATCACCCTACGACGATTTACAGCAATTGTATATGCTTCCAGCACGAGTGTTATCTTTTCAGTTGGTTCATGGTATACTATAGCAGTTCCCTTGATATTGGCAATGTGGTTTTTCATACCCACCCCCTACACTTTAGCATGTCTGTGTCTAGCATTTTATGTCTTTTGAATAATTTTTTTGAGAAGGTTATACACATTTTCCTCAGGTTTCAAAATGCGAAATGGTGTTGGGGTGAAGACTAGCGTTGGTTAGTAAAAAAAATTAAGTGATTTGACGTGGTGCCCCCTAATCTAGATAATTATCGTCTTTTGGTGCTTTCTTGCTGTCTTGTGCTGGAGATAATGGCACATGTTACTTTCTTGCTGTCTTGTGCTGGAGATATTGGGACATAACCATCCATCTTTTGTTACTTAATTGCTGTCTTGTGCTGGAGGTAATGGGACAACACCCATCTTTTGTTACTTTCTTGCTGTCTTGTGCTGGAGATAATGGGACATAACCATCCATCTTTTGTTACTTCATTGCTGTCTTGTGCTGGACATAACCACCCATCTTTTGTTACTTAATTGCTCTCTTGTGCTGGAGATAATGGAACATAACACCCATCTTTTGTTACTTTCTTGCTATCTTGTGCTGGAGATAATGGGACATAACACCCATATTTTGTTACTTTCTTGCTGTCTTGTG
>JAHWFP010110784.1:0-40054 GCA_023313725.1 Lithobius niger
AAAGAACTTCTCTGCGAACCCATATAAAAAAAAAAAAAACTTTTTTATTTTATTTCCACTTGAAAACTCATCGATGCAAGAAGTCTGGCTAGACATTTGGAGGAAATGAGTAGACTTGCCTACCCAAAAAATTACAAAAGTCAACCTGTCCACATGCGGGATTTTTCTCAATGCAATCACAGCCTCAGATAAAAAAAAAAAACGCAAAATTTACATTGTGTTGTTATTTCAGTGGGAAAACACGACACTGGCAGAAATCGACCCGTTGAGATGCTTGACTTATGGTTTTCCCCAAAACCAACCCACTGTTGCTTCAGCCGGCCACCAACCGGGCGCTGCAAACCCATCAAGACTGTCAAGATACCTCCGGGCAGCTAAAAGCAAGATGGATGGTGTGTGGCCTGTCTGCAAACCACGACCATGATGGATCACGTGACATCTTCCATAATGGCGGTGGTTTTCGAGGCTTTGGTCTACCATTCGATCGTCCAATTAACTCGGCAACCACGTAATTAATTAATTTATTGGTAATTTCCCCCACAATTGACGGAAATCGCCGGTAGTAGGTAAGAAGTGATACGCGTCATCGACCTGTTAAGCACTAGTACCTACCAAGACGTCCATGAAGTACCTTTAATCAGGGGTGCCCCCCCCCCTCCCCCGCCCATAAAGACTATGAGGAGTTCCCCCAATTTTTTAAACCCTCACCCACTCTAATTTTAGAAAAATGTGTACCTTTCGTAGCGTGACTATTCGGGTACCAACTAATCATGTTATGAAATGTACCATTTTTTTTTTAAATACGGAAGGTAGGGGATGAAAAAATTAAACGAGTGTAAAACTATAATACGTGACATCACACACTGTTGACCAGCAAGCAGTTAGGCTATAATTATATTTATTTAGTGTGACATGTTGGAAGTTTATTTTAATTATTAAACTCTATTTTAAAGCTGTAGCCTAAAAAAAACTTTTAAATTTCAAGCGAAACTGAAATTTCAGAATTGTTGAAGCCGACTGGAATTTTAACTTTGTTGGCTTGCTGCAGACGAGCTTCTGTATCGTTCGTTTTGTGGTGACAATGTTGATAATCATACCAACTTCTCATTTTTGCGATTGGCTGGCCTATTGGCTAGGGAACTTCGTTCTTCCCCCAGCCAATAGCAGGCCAGTCAGCCTTAAAAAACTGTTTCCCCCCCCCCCCCCCCAAAAAAAAAAAGTAATAAAAACAACAGGCTAGTCAGTCGTTAATTTTTTCACTTTAAGTTTTAATTTGGAATAAAGAAAAACGAAGCCTAAACGGTGAGTTGAAAAACCTAACTTGACAATAAAAAACAAACACAAGTGAAGAAAAACGGGGATAAAGCCAAATTGGGGGGGGGGGGGGAGAGAAGGATTGAGCTAAGATTGTCCTTTCCTGGAACTATTTTTTTCCCGCTGCGTATCCATTGGGATGGCCTAGGTGGTTCTTTCCTGGTGCCATACTAACGGTTAGCTGTGCACCCGGTATTTTTAGATCGCCCTTTCCTGAAACTCTTTGGATGAGTGTCCCTTCCTAGTACTACCTCTCATGGCATGCACCATAATTCCGAAATGTAAAAAAAAATATATGGAAGAGCAGACAGGTTGACTTTTCCTGGAACTAGGGGCTGACATGGCCAGATGGTTAGCACAAACATCATATGCTATAGGTCCTGAGCTTAAGCTTGACCTCAGCCACCCCTGGTATTATCGGGAAGAGAAGAGCCCTTTGATCCCTCACACGCATGCCGATAGTGGCATGTAAAAGATTTAAGGAATTTGCGATTGGAATAACGTAGCAAAATTGTTCCTCTTGCGTCAAGCCTTGAAAGATACTCTTGTACTCTTTGGATGCTGTGTACCTTGCCAATACCCAAAAACGCCAAGGTTGGCTTGTCCCTTTCTAGTGCTATCTTTTATCGGAAACACCTGCAGCCAACTGGCACTTTTCTGAAATCCAAGACAAAATACATGGGAGGGGGAAGTGGATGGATTGTCCTTTACTGGGGATGCTGTGTAACTATGGATACTCTTGCAGCTTGACGATATACTACGAGAATGGTCCAGGGCATCATGTCACTATCCCAAAAAGAGGGTGGATTGTCCATTGTGGGAACTATGGCTTGCAGCTTGCAGATATACTTACTACGAGAATGTCGCTGTGCACCTTGTTGATATCCAAAAAAAGTGGAGCATTGTTCCTTCCTCTTTCTGGTACTAGCTCTTTTGTCGTGCAGCTTGCAGATATATTAAAAACCTATATTGGGCACCTTGTTGATGTCCAAAAAGGGGTGGATTGTCCAGTACAATGGCTTGCACTTAGTAAAAAAAAGCTTCAATAGCCAAAAATGGACTGAATTTTCTTGGTACTAGAGGGGCCAAGATGGCCTGCTAGTCAGCAGGTCTACTTCACATGCCAGAGATTCCAGGATTGGGCCCCACCCCTGTCATTTTCGATGAGAAGGGCACTGCGGTCCCTGCTATCTTGTCGATTATGGCATGTAAAAGATCCCAGGAATTTCTGATTGGAATTCGATAGCAAAATTGTCTCTTTCGCCTTCTGGAGTTATGGCTTTGACTGGGAGTGTATCAAATCTTCAAAAGTACTCTTATACTGCATATTCTTGTACCTTGCCAGTATCCAAAGAGGTTGGGGTGTTCGTCCCTTTCTGATATAGCATCTCTTTCACATACACATGCAGACATGTGACAAATGAATTGCGGGGACAGATGCCGCTATTCTTTTTGGCTCTCTTCTCGCGCCATTCTTTTCGCGTTCATGTCGGGATATTTATTTCCTGCCTGTGTGTTTTGGAGAATGGTGTGTCTCAAAGATGCTTTCCCAGTGTGATCCTTTTTGCCATTGGGATCAAACCCATTGCCCAGCAAGCCGCTGTTCCCCAGTCATTGTTTGTTGATAACTTTGGCCTTTGCTTTAGGGCAGCTCGTATGAACACCTGTAACCGGCAGCTACAGCTGACAATTAACAAGGTCTAAAGTCAATAATGGTTTCTGGTCTTATCCGGACAAAACAGTGTGTGTCTACTTTTTGCGTCAATGAACACTGCATCCAGATACTTGCCTGCACTTGGGACAGGCGTAGATTCCTGTGGTCCCACAGGCACGTTTCCTGGGTCTGGTGTTTGATTCAAGGTTGTCTTGGCTTCCACACATACACCAACAAAAAGAGGCTTCCAGGCCTTTAACATCCCACAGGTTCTGTCTGGCACTTCATGGGGTGCGGCGCAGATCGCACTGTCATGCTGTGCCTCTACCAAGCCGTGGTACACAGCAAGCTTGATTATGCTGGCATGGTTTATGGTTCGGCTAGCGACTCGACCCTCCAGACGTTAGACCCTGCGCAACACAGTGCTAACCAAAAGGCCGTCGTCCCCTCTCCCTTTTCTGGTGCTATCTCTTACTAGGAGGGGGGGGGGGGGGAGAAAGAGGTTTAATGGCATGTAGACAGCCATGCAACTTACAGATATACTGGAAAAGGTTGCAGCAGCACGCTTTGTCAATACCCAAAAGTTGATGGATTGGCCCTTCCTCGTGGTATTTCTTTTGATAGACATCTTGTAGGAAGCCAAAAAGTAAGTAGATCTAGCAGCAGTGATATTGTGGACCTTTACAACCTGCTCCCAGGTACACGAGGAAATTTCACCAAATTTCACTCAATAATTTAGGAGGTCATGGCTTGTTTGTTTCGTAAAAAGAAATGCCGTTGTCCATTCCTTCGCTTGGTGCAAGCAAGTGCTAGATAATACTATACAGTGCTAGATGTTGCCATATTCTGCCGACTTTCAATCGGTGACAGTGCCACTTTTAGGGATGGTGCAAAGGGTGCAAGGCACCAGGGCCCAGTTGGCAGGAGGCCTAAAATTTACGAGTTAAGGGCCCAAAAGGTAAAAATTCATTATTGTTTGGTCAGGGTTGACGGCAATTTTTCTCTAAAATTGAGTACTTGTTGAGGAGCCGCCCAACATTTTGCCTTTGCACCACTGCTTGGAAAAAGCAAGTTACAGCACTGCCCACAACCTTCCAATTTACACCACTACTCCACGATGCTGACTTTAGAAGTCAGCAATGCCATGACCTTATAAAAGGCCACCATTGATGTATCAATGATGTATCGTTTCTGATGTATCATTACCAATGTTGAGCCACGTAAATGCTATTTACCACCATACGTGCACTGCACTGCCGAAATCGGACTTTTGGACCATCCTGTATAGAGAGAGAGAGATGCTCTTTCATTGACACATATACAAAGAGATGCTACAGTGCGACAATCAAAAAATGAATAATTTAGCGCTACGTTCCCATGTCGTGGCTAGTGGGCAAGTGCTGAGAACCTGCTAACGTAATGCACCAACAAACCTGCAAAATCGTAAAGCACTGCTAAAAAGGTATATGTTATGCTCTTATCAACTGGTATAGAATATAATTATTAACTAGTAATCTTAATATATACTAAAACCTGTTATTATTAGGTTTTTGGGAGGATGCGTCATTTTCGGCAATGACATGAGAAGCAGTTTTGCACACTCGCAGCACCCTCATGAACATGACTCAGCAAATCTTCAAATAAATACGTACTACCAAATTCGACACTACTGGGTACGATCACCTACTTATAACGTTGTTTACACTGATTACTGGAAGAGAAAAGAGAGAGAAGAAGGGCGCCGAACTGAATTTGTATCCTAAATGAACATTTTGTCTACGAAAGGCATGTTTAAACTTGCCAAGGTTTGAACTGAATGAGGGGCAACTATGCAAGCGTCGCCGAATGTTCACCCCTTAACGGTTGCAGCTCAGTGGTCCTCTAGCGCCTGCTTTCAGTATCAACATCTGTCGAAATTCTAAGTAGCCTACACATTCTGTCATTGTTTTTAATCATCACAGCTGTCTAGCCCTGAGCTCTCTCAGGCAAACAGGCCGTCTGTTAGAAAGTCGCATCCTCCCAAACACTGCGATGACCCTAGCTAAAACTGCAAAAGATTCTTTGTACCCTAAATGATACAATAAATATTACTGCATACTACAAAAAAATGTATAAAAGCCAAAAACTCAGAACAGAATAGAATTACAGAATAGAATTGCAAAGCATGAAGAAAATTGCTAATTTACACAAATGCGACGAGAAAAGCAAATAAGATACACTATACAAATATTAAAAAAAAACACGCATCGTAGCATCCGGAGCTTAGGGGTCATCTACAGTCCCTTTATGATACGACAGGTGTTTGTTTACATCTTCTCACAGCAGTTTCCTTCCTACATAGACACAAAAACACTCGGCACTGATCATTAAGCACCGAGTAGTTAAACGAAAAAAAATGAAAATGGATATGTTAAATTAAAATAAGAGATTGTTTTGGCATATTATTATTGTGTTACCACAGCTTCCATGTATTCAAAACTGAATAAGAAAAGTTCCAAATAAAAATTTACCGTACATCTGCAAACTACGCAGACTGAACAACATGAATAGGCCCTAAAATAAAAATTTGTTTAGCTTTATTACTATTGGCAGAGTGTATTGATTGGGTGAGTTTGGTTCTGTCAAACCCTTCTACGTGGACAATCTTCCATATTAGGGGCACAAATTTTAGTTCGCTAATAGCATCTAGAGGGCACCACCAGCTCTACATACCAGTTTTTGCGCTATCCATTGCTTAAGGCGCTACAAAACCTTATATAATGTCGCGCAACAGAGGTGAACGCACGGAGTAACAGTTTCGGACAAGGAGGAGGTGGGGTCAGTAAATTTCAGACGCCACACATATATTGGAATAATTATCAAAACGACTAGAGAAAGAGCAAAAAGTCATCAGAAATTAGGATAAATTCGGACTAATTTCTTGAATTTCACGAAACAAATCGCCAAATTTTGCTAAATTGTTACCCTCTTCATGGGCAACGAGGGAAAGGGGTTCGACGTTTTTTATTTCATTTTCTGGGGGAGGGGGTGCAAAGGTTGTGACAAAGTGTGACCGGATAAGGGAGCCAAAACATGATAAAATTTACGAGACCTAATTTGCTTATTGCATCCATTACTTTGCATATAAAAAATGACGGTATCACCAACCAGTATGATGTAAATACACTATACTGGTTGGTGCTACCGTATTACCGACTGGCTCCCAAACAAGAGCCACAAATTAGGAAAACCCATTAGTCATTCCAATCTATACACTCACGCTGTTAGGGAGGGGTGATTGCTGGTTAACAGCCCTAAGAATTTTCTTCTGCCACCTGCTCGCATCTAATTTCTTCAAACTAGGCATTTTTCTCATATCCGTGCTAGACCAATAAATTAACTGCAATGATATAAAGTAATGAAGACGGAGTGATCTTCAAATTACGAACATTTGCGAAACAAAAAAACCTGTGTAGACAGGAGCGGCATAAAGGATGACTCATAGGGCTCGACGGAGTGTCCATGGTAACATTAGCGCATGTTCCATCTCTCGTTCTGGGTCATGGACCAATCACGCCAAATTTGGAATGACTTGGTTTACCTATTTTCTGGGACAACCTACATTGGAAATATACTGTAACAGATGGGCATGAAAAATACAGCTCATGCTACGGTTAGTCCTGGTGTGTGGCAACTTCATGTGAACAGCATTCCACTACCGTGAAGTGGGGAAGGAGATAGCGTCTTCAAGCCAAGGTCGACTGGGCAGAAATCGCGTCCCTCACCTCCCCACTTAGCACCAGTTCACGGGCGTGTCGGAAAGTTGGCGCTTTTCAGCTGCGAAATAAGATAGTGGCAATGCTGAATCAACCGGGGAAACGAAACCCACAACTGCTCTTTCAGACAACCTAGTCACAAGAGATGGAATATGAAGCTTTAGTACTAAACAGGACGGAAAGCCAAATGAGCTCGAGAAGGGTTAAATAAATACAGATGCAAACCTACATACATTGCCTTTTAGACTTAAATGTCAGACTGCCGCATCGGGGAATTAATTTCAATGATGTTGGGTTCAGTACTGCATGTCAATATGGCTCAGCAGTAGGACGTTGGCATTTGGTTTCAAAGGTCGTGGGTTCAATTTCCAGCTCAGGCAATTTGACATTCAAGTCCAAAAGGCAATGTAAATAAGTTTGCATCACATTTATTTAAACTTAAGGTACAGCATGGACATTCCAACGTCCTACGGATGTGTCTGCTCTTTATAAGCTCTTGGTATAGGCCAG
The DNA here is from genome assembly GCA_023313725.1 of Lithobius niger. NCBI lineage: Eukaryota > Metazoa > Arthropoda > Chilopoda > Lithobiomorpha > Lithobiidae > Lithobius > Lithobius niger. Next base: position 7,234 of record JAHWFP010110784.1, read on the forward strand.
CTAAAAAAAAATTCTTGTTTTAGTTTTTTTTTAAAGAGTAACACCAATCCTTTAGGCTTTTACAATGATACGAGAGTTACGCATTTACCAAACGTCCAAACCACACAGGTTTGTGATGTGAATTTTCGGTAGAAACAAGTAACAATGTCCATCAAACTTCTACTTTCTTCAGGCTTTAACGAGCTTACTACAAATCACGTCATGCTGCAGAGCATTCATAGATTGTGCTCTTCTGATGCCAGCAAGTAGCAGTTATGGAGATGGCTCCCTCCCTCTTTGCTCGTTTTGTGCGGTGAGGAGAGTATTCTGTTTTTCTAAGAGGTCGGCTGTTGATCTAGGGGTGACAAGTTTGGATACTCCTTGGTGGATTGGTTCATGTTCGTTCATCAAACATTTCCACTCTGAAATTGTTGAATAGGAAAACACTCTAGTGCTTGCAGGAGGAATTCATTTCGGCTATTGGATTTCAGGAGCATTGCACAGCTTTTCCAAGCAATTTTGTGTGTTTGTAGGTGGTATACTGCCACTCTGCTGCTTTTATCTTTTCTCAGTACTGGTGGTTGGTGTTCCAACTGTGAAATCCTCCTGAAATCCACTAGCCAAAGCGAAATCCACGTCCAAGTACTTGCAAACTTGTGATTTATGAAAATACTCGGACTTCAATATTGATTCACAAACAATTTACGTTGCTGCAAATTTCCGATAGTCATTTAAACACTAGTTGTTATGTGTTCAAACGCCGACTATCTTCATCAGGTTTCCTTGCAAACTTGTAATCCCTAGATTGTCAGTCGGCCTCTGAAAAGGATGGAGTACTCTCCTGTACTCTGTACAAAACGAGCACAGACAGAGGGCACCACCATCTCCACAACTCCTACTTGCTGGCAGAAGCCGAATCCAAGATTTGAATATTCTGCAATATGATGTGATTCGTAGTAAGCTCACTCTCGCATCAGAAGCCTGCAGAAGATGACAGATTGATTAACATTGTTCTTTATTTACTTCTACAGACAATTAATTTGTATCACAAACCTGTCAAACATTTGGTCATGTGTAACTCTTGTATTTGTTAAACCCCCACCCCCTTGTATTTTACCTATCTGTGCCGCTACATGTTCGTTGTGAGGAAGTCGACTGGGTTAAAACCTGCATGCCTTACATACCAGGTTCGTTGTGAAGAGGCCAACTAGGTTAAAACCTGCGAGCTTCGTTACCAGGTTCGTTGTGAAGAGGCCGACTGGGTTAAAACCTCCATGCTTCGTATCCTAGGTTCGTTGTGAAGCAGCCAACCGAGTTAAATCCTGCGTGCCTCATTACCAGGTTCGTTGTGAAGAGGCCAACTGGGTTAAAACCTGTGTGATTTATTTACCAGATTCGTTGTGAAGAAGCCAACTGGGTTTAACCTGCGTGCTTCATATACCAGGTTCGTTGTGAAGATGCCAACTGGGTTAAAACCTAAGTGCTTTGTATACCAGGTTCCTTTGTGAAGAAGCTGACTGGGTTGAAACCTGCATGCTTCGTGTACCAGGTTTGTTGTGAAGAGGCCAACTGGGTTAAAACCTGCGTGCTTCATATACCAGCCACAGAGCTTTTATCCCAATCGGCTTTGTGAGATCTCTGTCTGTGGCGGTTTTAGGACAAGAAGGAATGTCACCTTAAACTGCGGAGTTGGTTTCACTTTTTTTACATTCCTATTTTGTTCTAGCGCTGTTATTAAAAAGGAAGGCGAAATCTCTACACATTTCTAATTAAATTTAACCAGTGGTGCACCCAGGGATTGGGGGAGGGGGGAGGAGGGTGCAAAATGCAATTAACAAAAGTAGACAAAGAAAGCATTTATTGCAGTTGAGAAAATGCTAGAAAATTAGCTTTTTAAAAGTTTCAAAGGAATAAAACTGCTGAAATTGACTTATTAATAATAGTAATAAAATATTTGACCCAGATTAAAACAATAGTCAGGAGAAGGAAAGCGCCTGGACTCACTAACACCCATCCCAGAGATTAAATGGAAAAAAAGAAAAGGGGGATGTCTTCTTCCCCTCCCCACAATGGCAGCAGAAAAAAGCCAGCGGTCGGGAGAGGAAGCCATCATCATGCAGAGACCCGAGCATATTCTGGCCTAAAGAAACTATGTCTTGATTCAGTAAGAAAACTGGACAAGTTAGTTTACGAGTGTCCTCTAGCAGGTAATGCCGAACTGGCATCGAAATGGTAGATCAATGCTCACATGGCCTTTAAGGATCTTGAATGTAAGGATAAAATCAAATTTCAACCTGTGGAGTTAAGGGTTTTAAGGCCAAGAACGGACAGTTTTTCAGCATATGAAAATTTCTCAAAATTATAATACTGGGAAAACACGTCAACTTTCAAAGTTCAGCACGTCCTTTGAGCACTGCGAATGTTTGACGAACCGACAGGATGTTAAAATTGCCCTTCACTTCCGTGTCTTATCGGGCCATTGTTTCGTTTTTTGAATTTCTAGATCTTACATCAGTGTTCTTGTTTACACTTGGCAAGTGAGATTTTGAACTTCCAAGCAGGGTTGGCAATGATTTAAATCAATATGATTTAATCAGTGATTAAATCATTGATTAAACTATCAATAAAAAAAATCATTGTTTTAAATCATTTTAAAAATGAAAAATTAAATTGGTGCAGTACTAAGTAGGAATTGGAATACTAGTTTAAAGAGAAACTAAAACTGAACTAGAAAACGAAATTAATACAAGGGGGGCATTTCCCTGAATTTGAAGGAGTTAATTCAAGCAGATTAATTTAAATTATTAAAAAAATTAAGAATGAAATTGATGCGGAACTATAGTTGGAATTGGATGGAAGACATAATTATTCTTGGAAAGTTGAAGATATTTTGAGTATGAAAGCCCACCATGTTCTCATAATCACAATACATTGAGCTATGTTAAGCACGACGTAATAGTCCACTAAGTTGTTATATTATCTAGCTACTTACTGCAGAAGCTATTTTGAATACAAACAATAGCCTACTAACTTGTTCTCATATTTGAATCTATCTTGAGCTCTTCAGTATGAAACAACGGTCTAAGTTGCTATAATTACTGTTGAAGATGTTTTGAGTGCAAAACAACATTCTACTGGTGCTAAGTTCTCGTGATATTACTGTTGAAGTTCTTTGAGTACGCAACAATGGTCTACTTAGCTAAGTTAGCTCTCACAATTACTCAATTGACTTTGACACACTCCCATCTGCTGTGGGACATAAGTAATATCTCATAATGACTGTTGTAGCTTCTTGAATATGCAACTGTAGCCTCCTACTACTAAAACTTTTTAAATAAAGTTTGCTCGAGTATTAAAAAAATGTGATTTAATAAAAAAAATCGATTTAAATTAAAAAAAAACGATATTTAATTTTTTTTTATCATGATTCTTTTTTAAAATCATGATTCTTTCCAACCCTGCTTCCAAGTGAAGGACAATTTTAACATCCGGTTGGTTCGTCTAAAATTTGCAGTACTTGAAGGAAGTGCTGTAATTGGAAATTTTGCATATTTTTCTAGTATTGTGTATCACATTTCAAAGTAAATCACCTCATGGCTTGTTCTCTAAAACTGAATTGTCAGTTTACTGGGCTCCGAGGCACATGCCTAATCAATCCGTACACCCCTAAGCTAAATCTCGGATCTTATTCGGAAACCCTGATTTTTTTGATCCCATTCCCCAAACAAAATCCTGGGCTACACCACTGAATATAACACCATCTAGCAGCACAGAAGTAAACAATTCTCTTACAACATAAACTATGACTTCTTATTGTTAAAGCGGCACTATCACCGATTGAAAAGCGAACGAAAATACCATGGCACCATCTATCGACACTGACACTGTTAACCTTTACAGCTTGCTCCTAGGTGCACGAGGAAGTACCAAATTTTCACTCAATAATTAAGGAAGTTGTGGCTTGTTTGTTTCGTTAAAAGAAATGCCATTGTGCATTCCTTCACTTGGTGCAAGCAAATGCTAGATAGTATTGGACAGCGCTAGATGTTGCCAGATTCTGCCTACTTTCAATTGGTGATAGTGCCTCTTTAAGACACTTTCTATAATTAAGAATTAAGAATTCAAAATAAATACTTACCCCCATATGTTACAAATTGATATAAATTTATTTACAGTATGATACAAGGATATTGTCACTTTTAATCTAGAGTGGTCTACTGGACATCGTATAACAAAACATTAACAATGAAGATGGATTGTGATAGTCACTTCTTGATCAATGATTAAGCGTACTGTTTAAGCTGTGCTTAACTTAAAGCAAAACACTGTCTTCCGTTTAGATATTTGAAAACGAAAAATTACAGAAAAACTACCACAAAAATGCTGCAATTTTTCCCCAATTTGAATGAATTGTCATGTTTTAAATATGTTAGTTTGGTAAAAAACAAATAAATAAAATGGAAGACAGCGGATTGCTTCAACTAACTGATCCTGCCAATAGTGATTTGGTCAATGCTTGATTCTACACTCCTATACCACATTACCTTTCGATTTGTAACCAACTCTCCATTTTTTAATATGACATTATTATTACTTAAATAAAAGCTATTATTAGTCGTGTTTTCTTCTTAAAAATGGGTGACAACATCCGATTTCTTCTGCTTGTTCTTGTCTCTCGGCTCCAACGTCGTGACGTAAAATGGCGATAACCCTAGGAGCCATCCAAGACCATCATTTCTCGACACAATGGCTAGCATCACGCAACACTAACGTGACGGGTGGGTGCAGGTCGCTTGCCAACACGACCCCCCATACCAGCCTCTGGCAGAAGAGTGCCACCACCACTGCTTCGGCCGCCGGCATAGGCAGCACGACTTTGCCCATATAAAGCCGGTCTCAAACTCGGCAACAACGAGCCAGCGAGCTGGCCTCTTTTAGAATGGAAAGGGCCAATGTGTGCAGCTGCTGCCACACAAGAGATAAGAAGAGTCAGTCTCTCATGGGAATCAGAATTTGGTCATCTGCACCTCTGGCTTTCCCTGAGCATTTCCCACTCGTTGGCGGTGCTGAAACAACAAGAAAGACAAAAAGAACATGAAAAAACAAAACCCATGAGAGTTGCACAATGTTGACTGTCACATCTGGTTAGGAAAAGATCAATAATGGCCACTCTCTGGTAAGTCATGTCTATGTCCTGCATACGAGACACACTGAATATAAAACAAAATTTATGAGTCCATTACGCATCGACAACTTAAATACAAGAGCAAGAACTGATATGAATTCTTCAAGGCCAATACGACACTTAAAGGAGAGTCAGCCAATGGACGCTTGAAGGAGTTTGCGATGTTTTAGTAAACCTGTTTTAGTTTAAGTGGTGGTGCATAAAGATGTCTATAAAACCAAGAGTTTTATCTTTAACCTATCCAGTTGCCAACAGCATAACAAACCAGTAGAAATTACTTTAATGGTAAAGATGCTAAAACCATGGGGAACCTTCTAAAACTAATGGTGAATTTTTCCTTTCTGGACTGCTGTAAATATTTTTTTTCCGCTAAAAGAGTTATAGCAGTTTGGAATTGTGAACCAGCGAATGTTGTTTTATTGCCATCATGTGCATCTTTTTAATTCAGGCTTAAGATACGAGTTATATTTATGAAGAATTTCTTTGCACGTTTAACCTTTATACAATTTTAGAGTAGAATAGAATAGAATAGAACTTTTTGAAGGCCCAAGCGGAAGATGTTAAGTGGAAGGTACCCCAGCATTTCGGTTGTTATTGCCACATGAGGGAAGAATCCCTAGTGCAACGGACGGGAAACAACCGGAGAAACACCCATACATATGCACATCCCTTCATCAAGATCGATTCTGAGTCTGTAAGAAGTCAGAGACGTACAGCCGGGCCCAAGACACCTATCAAATCTGACGCCCTATTGCTCGCGGCTACTCTTTCAGAATAGTTGTAATTGTGTATGCATATGTATTACATTTTATTATTAATTACTATGTAATTTTAGACTTCGTTATGGACTGTTATTCATTGTTCTATATATGCTCCATTTGTAAATGGGTAAGCAAGCGTATTGTTACTTTTCGGCAGACTCGAACTTTTTTTTCATTGAGGACCGTTTGTTCCAGCTGTTCATTGCTGAACACCGAATAAATTATTATTATAATTATTAAATAGATAAATCCTTGTTATAGTAATTGCAAGTCACAAAACCACAACGATCTAGTATTAGTACACCATTATTTGTAATAGCAAGGAAATGTTACTTGGGGGCATGCATTTCAATAACCCCTAAACCGATACTTGAATTTGTTAGTATATGCAGCCACCTATCTAAGAAAGTCAGAGGTGTGTTCTACCTCTCCAAAGATGCTCGACTGACTTTCAACAGTTGCTGTAAATGGCAGATGTTGACAGTTTAAAATGTCAAACAATACCAAAATAATAAAACGGAAAAACAGACAAAACAATGGTTCGTAATAATTAACCAAGGTAACTATCACGCAGGGTGATACTATCAAGTAGAAAGGGTCTAGTTTAGGACCCCTCCTGTTTGTGTTGTACTTAAATGATTTCAACCATCTTAAAAAAGTTTGCTAACGACGTAAAATTACATGGCCCTTCCTCAAATCCTTCACACTGCATTATGCTTTCTGTAGCACTATCTTCGCTTTTTACCTGGTCTGAAGATAGGCAGTTACCGATTTCTGCAAATAAACTGAAGCTCTTTTCATACTGGTAGAACAAACAAACGCTTGGCATATAATCTAAGTGGCACACTCTTACCCCAAATTACCCAAACAAAAGAAGTGTGGTTCGCTCCGGATCTTAAAATTCAGTACACGTTGCATTTATGTTGCTCTGTCAACTAACGTAAAGGCACAACTAAGATTAAATGCTGTTTTACTTCTAAAAATAGCCAAGTTATGCTCACGGCTTATAAGACTTATATTCGCCCAATTTTGGAATATGCTAGTCCTGTTTGGTCCCCCACTTGGTGACAACGATTTGATAAAAAAAAAGAGATGCTTCACAAAAAGCTTGGTTGGAATGCAAAATCTAACTTACAAAGAAAAATTAGCCAAGATCGGTTTAGATTCATTTGCATTAAGACGCTTGAGGGGCGATCTGATCACGACATACCATATTCTGCACTGCACCGTGGAGTTTTAATTACTCCGAGATGTCCCACCGTCATTATAATAGTATAAGGAGAGGTCATAAAATTAGTTGTTGGAAAAGCTAGATTGGATTGTTGGAAGTTTTTCTTTGGACAGCGAATAGTTGCAGTATAGAACTCTTTGCCATCACATTTGGTAAATGCGTGTTATGTGCCCGTTTTCAAGTCATTTAAAATTGGTTGACTTGTCATAGTTTTTGAAGCGTTACTATTTTAGCCATGTTTACCTTTTTTACGGCACATACTATTTTGTTTTACTCTAAATAGAATTTTTTTTAGTAAGGATAAATTTTGCTATCACTGCATTTTGGGTCGTCCTGTTTCTTTTTATGATAAAAATTTGCATTTCGTGCAATGTAAAGCTCTATGACAAGGGTTCCTTTAGACCTGCCCTGTATTCTTAGGTTGATTTTATTTTTATCGTCAATACTGCATTTTGTTTTTGAAGTACAGTGTGTGTTTCCGTAATTGACCTTGGTGTCAGTGGCTGACAAGCCCATTCATGGACCCGTTCATTTTCTTTATGAATGATGTTATTACTTATTTACTGGTGGGTCACACACCTGTTGATGGTACATGCATCAATATTGATTGTGATTTTTACTCTGCTTATGCAAAATACTAAGACACCCTTCAACTTTCAAAGCAGCTCACCAAATCATCGACGGGCAAAAACTAATGATAGCAAGGCCCAGCACGGGTATTATGGCATCTATTTTATATTAGATGTTACATAATTCATGCATAACATAAGACAGTGTTACGTTGGAAATGTGATTTGACAAATGATCTTCTGCATTACCGTAAAGATGTACTTAAGCAGCCATAGGCCTACAAAGAAAATGTAATACAGCAATAAATATTACTACTAGTAAATCTGGAGTATTATCTAAAGAGAGAATTGTCTCTACTGCTGGCCTTATAGCCACTAAGAAAAAACGTTTGGTGCTGTGCATTAGCTGTCTATCCATATAAATTTCTAGTCAGAATAGCATGTTAAGTGTAAAATTACAAGCACGTACTCTGCTGCTAGATTTAGAACACCAAGATTTTTGTTTTCTTTTATTATCAAGAGCACCATTTGACAGAGCATCTGGCTAGTGCTACTAACGAACTACAGTAATGCAAGCTGCACTCTCAAATAATAAGAGCAACAAAAATCTTGGTTTTCTAAATCCAGCAGCAGACTATGAGCATTTTGTCCTTAAACATGCAATTCAGACCAGAAAATGTTCTTTATAAATTCGATCATGAGGCTATAAAGCCAGAAGTATAGACAATTCTCTCTGAAGATAACGATTCAAAAAATGTCACACGAGACTCACAAACGCTCACTTTCACAACGAAGATAGCCTACTACCTGCAAATTTTCAACTACTAACTGTAGTCATCATCAGGCACCTTAAAGTCCAAATTCTGCTTACATTTAGTTTTTCAGTCCAATTCACGGTTCGAATGTCGAACTGCCACTGTCTGCTGCCTACTATATTTAGTCGATTTTTACACCCGTACCCACTGCATCACGCGGGCCATTCTTTACACACTATCTTCCACTCAACATCGAGCTTCTCATGCAATTCGTACTGTCAATTAAAATGAAAAAAGAAATGTAAACAGAGTTTGGACTTACCGTTAAGGTGCCAGTTAGTATGAAAATTTTCAGGTAGTAGACTATCTTTGTTGTGAAAGTGTGCGTTTTTGAGTCTCGTGTGACTTTTTTGAATCGCTGTAGTGTTTCACAGTATAATGAATAACGGTGTCTTAAAATAACGTTGCGGCATCACTAACAGAGAACTGCAGCACCTTGCCTGAGTTAATGTATTATACTTTCTTTAATAGGCCTACAGCTCTTGAATATGTATCTACAGTAGACTATCAGAATTTAGTTAGATCACATTTCCAACGTAACACTGTCGTATGTTGCGAATTAATTTTGAACATCTAACTCTTCAATACTTGTGCTGGACCTTGCTGTTATTCTGTTATGCCTCATGTCAATATTTCAAAGGATTTCCTATTGAAGCACAGAAACAATAGAATACTGAAAAGATTTTATGTTTCATTGTTTGGAAGTGAACATTTTTTTGGTCTGCACATCATTGATTCCAACATTTGGTTCATGCTGTGGAGTTCTGCTGTCAATGTGCAGCAAGGCAAGTAGGGACCACAGCATTAGACTTGGAATTAATAACACAGTTCTCGCTTTTCAAGCCCAGGTTTGTACACTCTTTGATATCTACTAGAGGTTTGTTTATATCCAATGATTAGATTGCACTGAGGAGTGATTATTTGCATCAATTTCTCCTGTTAAGGGACATTGTAAAAATATGCATTTTAGACTACAAGTGCAGCCAATGTAGTCTGAAATTAAAATTTACTTTCTTTGTATGCCAGCATTCAGGATCTCCACAGAATCTAGCAATTTCGTTTAGTATGATGTGAACCGGTGTTGCTTCCGGAATACACAGTAAGACAAAACAAGTTTTCTGTAAACGAGACTTGATCTCAGTCACTAGGGTTGTCCATAAATGATGTCACAAGTAAGATAGAAATACACAGAGTATGACAGATTTCGACAAGTAGGTGTTACGGTGGTGGCGGGAGGGGCTAGAATTCACACCATCTGTGATGGTACACACATTTTTTCACATGATAATCTAGTTTTATAAGTTGGAAAGCTAAAGGAGTTTGGTTAATATAAGCAAATCTAATTCAGTTTCCTTTTGGATTTGAACGATCACGCTGCAAGAGCAGTGAGAGGAAGCCTGATTTGTGTCCAAGGACTGTTGTGTCCAAGAGTGTGGCGTAAACCTTCAGTCTGAAAGGTCAAGGATTCCATTCTTTGTTCAGGCAGTCGGATATTTAAGTCCAAAGCACAATGAAGTTGTACCTTAATAGTTCCTTGTATTCAAAGTCAAAAACTTAAAAACAGTCTAAATAATTAAGCACTTTTCCCATTAGTGAAGAAGGTGGTGGTAGGGAAGATGGATATTTGGGGGCTAGCTTTCAAAGGGGAGGAGTTGTAAGAGCTGTGTCGTCAAAGGGGAAATTTGAAAACAAAAAGAGCAAAACTTGGCCAACATCATCTATGGATAACTCACTACTGAATCAACACATTTGTTTATAGTTCTTTGGTTTTAAGCATCATGCAGTCATGCATCAATCACCCAACAAAACCGTTAAACTGTATACTTTAGAACTAAGACATAACTAAAGCCTACAAGGCAGCATAAATGGAGTAAGGAGTCTCTACCTCCTCCTCTACGTATGTTTACTGTCAGACGGATACCATAGTGTCAGGCAGGCTATTCATCATCAATGGCGTCTCGGCAGAGGGCACTTCATCTTCACTGTATGGACGCTGTTGTGATTGCCGACGTGTCGCGTCCCCTGATTCGTATAGTTTTGGGTCGGTAGGGCGTCGTGACATGACTGCCTTCCGTTGGTTGCCTGGCGTTTGCATCTCCAGATATGAAACATCGTCATACTGTGGACAAAAATACAAAATTTAAAACAAACTTTAACAATAAATTAAGCATCCTTCTTTAACAAGTTTACAGCAATACTTAGTGAAAATAAGCCATAATAGAATTGTCCCAAAAGTGCACTACATCAAGTTCAACTATTCAGAATTCCTCACCTAGAGTAAATTGATTTATGGAGTAAATTGTTAGAATTCTAGTTGTAAGGAACACACTATAGTCTGTTCCATATTATGTTTGCAGGAAACTGACTGTATGATGGCACGCTTCCTTCCACTAACGAGTGCAAAAACGTGTAAATATCCCATTCATAAACTCTAACAGTAACTGTGTAGAGTCTACAAGTGTGATATCCACCATGTTCTTACACTTGTAGTGCAAGGAAACGTGACATTACACAGTCAGTTTTCTGCAAACATAACGTGGAACAGACTATAGCACAGTTCAGAAATGTCAAAGCAGCATAGCAAATTGAAAACTGTCTACAATCATAAGGGTCATTATGTCAGGAGCCACTGTTTCTGCTTGACCTTTAGTCTCTCCTGGTTGACAATATCAAAAAGGTTTGTAGTCAAAAGATACTTGGATTGACTAATGCCACACTCAACCTTCCTACCTTCCCGTTACGCCTTTGGTGGGGGGGGGGGGGGGGGTCCCCATTCCCTAAATGTGAAGGTCAGCAATAATACAGAGAAGTTTCTTCCAATTATTCAAACGTGACTTAGTGCTTAGAATTTTATCCCATCCTTCTAACTTTAGTAGTTAAGTAGAAGGAGAAAGAGATGGTAAGGTGGTCTGATGCAACTGCATATTTCTACCTGTCTTTCCAGGAATTTGCAATTCTATTCTATGAAGAGGCTTTGTAAATTGACTGAAAGTACTCGTCTCCGTTCCAGCTGAGCCAACAGATGAATCGTACACTAGCAGTACACAGCTTGTGTAGGGACAGTACACATTCTGTGCATAGAAATGTGTGTCGCCCTACACAAAATGTACTATTAGTACACAACTCATTGTTGGCCTATATACAGACATGTGTACTGTTGGTGTGCAGCATCTCGGAGATTACCAATGCCCCTGTAGCCAATGTGCAACCCAACCCCCCCCAGTAAAAAAAAAAGGCTTTTAAAAGTCCTGTTTCAAATCATTGGTTAAAAAAATCTGCTGCTGCACCAAATTTTTTCTTCTAATTTTCTAGTAGTTGGTTTTTAAAAAGGTTCATGGGGCTTCTGTCTGTGTTGTTGAGTGAATTGTGATGTCTTGTGGTTTTATTACCCCTACATTATGTAGAATTACAGAGGCTTAGTTCTTTTATAACCAACGCTTTTGTTTGAATTTCATGGTGAGTAGTTCGTCGATAAAGGTGTTGTTATTTTAAATTTTACTCTTCCTACTCTTGAAGACGACTCTAAACTGGAAGGTAACACAGTGTAAAAATTAACCTATTTGCATTTAATGGCTTCTTTTTATTATTTAATTAAGAAAGCTTTTTTAAACTGGTTTCATATATTTTTATCTGGTTTTTATACAAAGATAATGAGATAACAGGAAGGCTACGTGATCGACTTAAATTCTAGCAGCACATTGCACTTACGAACCATGACACTGGTTAGACTGCAGGGACTTGGCGTCTCATCGCTAGCACGACGCATGGATACAAGTAATATACATAATATAATGAAAGCGGCGAAACTTGCCAGAACATATATCGCAGAACAATCCGTTTTTTTTTTAAATTCACTTGTACCCAAGCGGCGATGAGATGCCGAGTCCCTGTGGGTTTAGACAAATAATTTGGTGCAAACTGGAAACAAACTTGGTAAAAAAAAACTTGAAAGTCATTCGTCCTATTTTATCACATATGAGGGTAAGTTATTCCCTTGCTAAAATATAATTTACGTAGCAGATGTACAACAAATTCAACGACGAAGCTTTTGGAAGCCGGAACATTCCGAATGCAAATACAACACATTGTGGCCCATTTTGTTCTTTCCGAAATTTAGGTTTTTTTGTATGTTTTTATTGTCAGTCTCCGTAACATTTATGCGTGTCCTCATCATGGGGTCTTTGTTCTTGGGAACAGATGCCATATTAGCGGAGAGAAAAAACCCCATTTCACTCCAAACATGATTCTGCCAATTTTGTAGCAGACATTCTAAGGTCGTAAAATCTTAATTCTCAAGCCGCGAAAATCATTTCTGTTCGTAACACAAGATTGAGAGGGTGGTACAACTTTACAATCGTTAACATTCTGCCCGGTGGAGTGGCAATGCCACATATCAAACAGAGGTGCAGTTACTAACCTAGCAAGCTGCACAGAGAATATCATGTGATGCACGGGGACTCGGTATCTCATCGCTCACGCGCCGCATGGAAACAGAGCACTACACATATAATGAGGGGTGAAACCAGCCAGAAGTCATATCGTAGAACAATCCAGTTTTTTTTATAACTGATATTTTCATCACAGGAACTCTCGCTGAACGTCTGTATTGCTAACTTGTCTCACGTTATAAGTCATTATTTGTACCACTAGGTTGTCCAGAGTGATCCAAGAAGCTTTTCAGTTTTTGTTTTCCTGTCAACTTCCGGTACTGTCCGGAGCTTTTTCCTCGATAATGCTTCTCAGATCGCTCTGGACAATGTAGTGGCACAAATAATGACTTCGAACGTGAGACAAGTTATCAATAAAGACGTTCAGCACGAATTCTAGTGATGATAACAGCGGGTAAATGTAAAATTTAATAACGCTCAATACATGTACGGGTTGTTCTACGACATGACTTCTGACGATTTTTCCCCTTGTTGTTCTACGACATGACTTCTGATGGTTTCTCCCCTTTCATTATGTGTATGGTACTCTGTATCTATGAGGCGTGCGAACGACTAGACAACGAGTCCCTGTGATGCGATGTATCATATTCTATTTCCTCCATAGTCAGCAATGATGGACTGATTTGTACTGAGTGGTTTCTCGTGTCACCGTGTGGTCGACCACCACAAATTGAACAGGTACTATATCATTAAAATAATTAAAGCACGATGATCCAAGCCAGAGTTTAATGCCTGGCTTGTCAAGCGTTATGGACCTGTAATTAGCAGTGGCCGTGTTTGTGTTGACAATAGCGCTAGATTTGCAGTAGGAGCGGCGCTTATGCAAATATTAGCTTTTTAAACTGGTCACTGCAGTAAATGAATGATGTCCACGGCATCCTTTTATCCGACATAATTTACTTTTAAAGTGCATAATTCATACTTGAAGATAATTATGCAAAGGTAGCAGAGTAAACAAACATTGAAGTTTTTAACCGACAACAATCGGTTGGGATACTTGTAAGGTAGTGCATGTTGGCTACTGCTGCACACAAAAACATTAAAGGGTGAATACAGGTTAGCAATACGCCATCAGCCATGAAGACTGTTGTTGAAGTTTTCCATCTCCATTTCATAGAACTGTCGAAAATTTGTGGAATATTAGTTTGTATTCTTCTTTTTGAGGATTACTGTAAATATGGAAAATAACCAGGAGTACTCCAGCATTTATTTGCAACATTCTACAAGTTTTTCCAGCATATTTTCAGGCCTGGAATTTAGTTATTTTCAAGGTTTCAAGGACCTGTAAGAACACTAAGTATTCAAGGACCCGTAAGAAACCTGAGAGAAGGAGTGTTCACAGTGGCACTCCGCAAACTCTTCCACACTGGGGTGACTCGATTAATGACGGAAAAACAGTCCAGAAGAGTTTGATTAACTTCAATTTTGAGATTGTGGCCACGGGTTCTAGAATCGTGCAACAAGGTAAAGAAATTAGACACTTCTACGTCGTTTTTTTTTTCATGAATAATGGAATATGGCTTGGCTAAATCAATGTGTAAACGCCTCAATTCTAGAGAGTGTTTTTTAGACAATCTGTTTTTGTAACAATGGGGGCTGCAGACCTGGAAGAGTTTTGGTAAATTACCAAATTACCACTGAACCCGCACAGTCAATGTCTATTAATAAATGTGGGGACCAAACTGGGGAGGGGTGTGTTGTTGTAGGTTTGTCTTACTCCTAGCCGAAGTCATAGTGCCAGAAGGCGAGAGGAACAATTTTCCTAGGTAATTTTAAATCCTACGATCATTTACATGCCACAATCGACATGACCACGACGCACCACAGTGCATTTTCCTTCCCGAAAAAACTAGGGGCGGTTGAGGTATGACTCGAACCAGGACCTCTTGCCATTAGACAGTCGTGCTAACCATCAGGCTATCTATCCCAAAAAAGGTGTTATTGACCTAGGGTGCGTTTACGCAATAAGACCTTCTCATTCGCTGAACGCTATTTGCTAGTCAACTATTATTTATTTACGATTAGTTTCCCGTTTCTACTAAATGAATACGGTAATACATAACAAATTAAATGTATTATAAATAACAACACGGATAAAGAACAAAGTGCAACATTATTTTAAACATTGCTACAACATTGTTGTCATTTCACGCCTAGTTCTGAAATATCCTATTCTTGCTCAAAGAACAGCTTCTAGCAGTGATCAGACGACGATAGAATAAATAGCTGATCGCAGCGAGAATGCAAAATCCAACATGGCGTCTATTTCGGGGTTATCGAATCGAAAATGACCCATCGAATGCTGCCATTCAGAAATCAGTCCATCGTTTCGTACTGCAGTAAAAATTATTTTCTTGCTGTCATAAATCGACGCATGCATCATATGTCGATTTGCGAGGCATGAGAAGATATGCATCCGCGTTGTTGCCATGTTTACAACTTATAGACAACTTAAAAGCCGCATTCTCCGGCAAAGGCAAGAAGCTGCCAGCAGATTTATAAGAGAGAAAATTGTCTCTGCGTAAACCCTCCCTTTGGTGCTATTGATAGCAGCTGGTTTTACAATACATTTTAGAAATACTTTTAAGTTGATATTGAACTGACATACCATTACAAATTTGGCACTTACAGCTAATTAAAATGTATTAAATGCTAGCCAAGGTTTGGTTTCGGATCTGACTAAATACATGAAATTCTTGTATCAGATCAGACTAAATATTTCGAATTTTGGAATCGGATCAGACCAAATACTGTTCTGGTATCGGATCAAACTAAATACTTGAAGTTCTGGTACCAGTTCAGATTAAATACTTGAAATACTGGTATCAGATCAGACCTCTAGGTACATAATAGGAAATTTAAAAAAACCTTCCAAAAGTTTACTGATGTGATGAAAAAGGTAAAATACGTAGGTCAGTTCAAACTTGAATCCACATGGGCACTGCTTACTTTAGATGCTTAAAATTCAGAGAAATTAATTTTTAAAACCATACATTTAAGTTCAAAACCCAACTTACGTGCAGCTTTAACTTAAAAATAGCTTCTGCTTTATAATTATTATTTGACCGGCGGTCCCGCCCTTCGCTGCACGAATCGTTAGAGCAGCCCACTATCTCGGAGCACACCAGCGTTCGTTTCCGCTTATTTGGCTTGCAACAATAAAACCAGGCACCAAAATAAAGACTTAAAATAAATGTTTACTGACCGGTTTCACCTTGCGTGTTCCTGCCCACGTTGTCAGGTGGTTCGACTGGTCAGGGGCCCCGAGGTAAGAGTTGGTATTGTTGCTGGCCGGCCGTTCCGAACCTCCGTACGTCTGCTTTTGAAGACACTTGACCTCAACGGGCGGGAACTCCTGGTCTATGCTCACGAAAGGGAAGGACATGTATGAGGGCGCTATGGGAAATATAAGTCAGGCGAATTAAAAGGAGTAAGCAGCGGGACTTTGGAAGGGCAGGCAGGGGGCAACCCCGTGCGGAGCACCAGAGGGGATAATAATGGCATAATTAATGTGGCATGAACAAAATGTCAAAGATAATAAAAGCTTTATTCTTAAACAAATTATATCCGGGGAATACGATGCTAAAAACATTCGGATGTGTTTAATTTGCAAAGTATAATGTACGAGCCCAGATGCAAACACAAAAGGTTAGGAATAGGCAAACTCTATGCAAAATAAAATTAAAGGCAACAAATAATTATAGGAACAGATATAACATTTTTGGGATAAGTACTGTCAAGAATTTGTAGGGTTTGGAGATTGAATTTGTCTTAAACGTCTTAGATTCATTCCTATTAGTTTCGTTTTAAGTTTATAGAGGCGCCGTGAGTTTTATGTAGGTATTTCCACTCAGTTTTCAGCCTAAAGAACACTAAATTAAACGAAACTAGCTTGTATTTAATTATTACTTAGTTTAGCTCAGTTGTAATTTAGTTTACTTAGATTTGGGCTGAAAAATGAACAAAAATTACCAGATGGAACACATGGCGCCCTCTGAAAACTAGGATGGAACGAATAGGAATGAATGTAACACGTTTCAATAGGGACTTTTTAGAGTTACAAATTCTCCTTCCTAACCCTATAAATTCTTAGTACTATATACGCAAGAACTAATCCGTATAAGCACCTATATCGACAAATGACTATTGTGATATTGTTAATTTTTTTGTAGCCAATACACGTGATTATTTTTAAAGTCAAAGCTAAAAGTAGACAACATGTACCCAAAAAGGTAAACAAAACTAAACAGGTATCATCTGATGCTTATGTTCAATATGTCGAAGTTCAGTGATGTGGAATTGATGAACTAACGGTATGAAGTTGCATACCTTTGAAGAAGTGAATAACATAATATGGAGTGCAGGAAAAGACACCGACAATGGAGGCGTAGTGAAAACCAATTAGGTCTTCAGCTTGAGGGAATATATTGGCCTCTAACAATCTGGTAAGTCTAACTGGGTGTGGGGGATTTTGCGTCATTTTGTTGAATTGGAAACCCCATGATCTAGCAAATTACGCGAATACGCAAGTACATAATAACATGGGTCACGCATGGTAAGGGGGGAGGGGGTTGGAATAAAGGTTGGGTGGGGAATGAAGGGTTGGGGTGGCAGAGGGGGTGGATGTGGTTCGTATTTTCCTAGGATGCATTGTAAACAGGGAGAGAATACGTCCAGGAAATTCCATGCAGCATGCACAGGTCCTTCTAGTTTACTATAAATATACTGATGTTAACTAAACAATCCAGTCTGTTAGTGCTCTACTGTAGAAAAATGTTAAAATTACTTTTAGAAGCCTTTGTAAATCATTGGTGCAATAACTGATTCATGACTTCCCATCTTCGAAATATTTAAGCATAAATAAGAAAAGTTAGGAGGATACCGGCAGGATTATTTAAAGGTGTTATTGTCAATTTCACAGACCGGTGATGGCGTACGATTTTTCGACTAATAGTGTTATAGTAATAAACCTGAACGGAGTGCAACACCGTACATTATTTCGTTGACCGAATTGTTAAAAATTCAGTTCAATGAACAAGCGTGCAGTACTGTAAATCGAAGACCCAGAACTGTGCAGCCGTTTATGTGGTATTTTCTGCAGTATTAATTTTACTCATAACCCAGTGTTTAATAACTTTATTTCAGCAACACGTAAAGCATTAAGAATTATGTTATTATATTTATCCTGCTTTTCTGAATTCTTCAGCTTATTATGGTTTAACGTTGTTGCTCTTTATTAGCATCCACAATACTAAGCACAAACCACATGAATTGCCATAAATTACACAAGAAAATGAATTACATACACAAAATTAGGAAGTACATGTATGTTAGTGAGTATAGCTAACCTTAAGTGTGTCACGAGAAACGGAATTACCACTCATGCTAGCGACATTTCTGCAAATGTGCGCTGAAAATCTACCTGTACATGCACAATGCTCCCGTTTCAACAGCGTGTATGAAAACACAAGCATTCGTGAGTGAATTCCATGATAATACTGACAAATATGGTTTTGAAAAGAAATACTTTGACGACTAGTTTATTTCCCTAGTTCAGAGACTTCATTTTAATGGTATGATGTGTGACATACTGTGACGTCATTTAGTTATACCACGTTTAGTTATGTACTTGTGGGTCATGGATGTCTTTCTTTTATGGACTTTGTCATTTGATGAAAAAGAGGTGCAGTGTCCTAACTATGGACTTTGTGTCGTTCGATGAAATAGGTGCAGCGTCCTAACTATGGACTTTGTGTCATTTGGCAAAAAAGAGGTGCAGTGTCCTTAGTATGGACTTTGTGTTGTTTGACGAAAAAGAGGTGCAGTGTTCTAACTATGGATTTTGTGTCATTTGACGAAAAAGAGGTGCTGTGTCCGAACTAAGGTCTTTTTAATGTTTGATGAAAAGGAGTTGCAGTGTCCTAAATAAGGACCTTGTGTCGTTTGATGAAAAAGAGGTGCAGTGTCCTAACTATGAACCTTGTGTCATTTGATGAAAAAGACGTGCAGTTGCCTATGTATGTACCTACTTCGGGGTTCATTGGACACTGACTAACAGGGCCTCATAGCTATCAATTTTTGCAGTGATCAAAGTTATCAAAAGTTACGACACTACCATACATCAAGATTTGACTGCATGTAAAATAACAGACTGGAACAGTCAAATATTTGCTATATTGGATCAGATTTCATCCTTGATTTTATGTTTACTGGCTAGGTAATTATTTTCGTATAATAATAATAATATTTGTTGCGATAGCAACGGGTCTTGCAAGGACTGGGGAGTCACTGACAGCCAGCCGCAATTACATGTAAATCCAGTGTACAATAAACGGCCAAGGAATGGATGATGGTAAGAAGTTTGGGGACACGAATGCCTTACCACCAAGGTTAGACCTGCCAGGGACTCAAAGGCCCCCGATGGTATCGCCAAACGTGCAGGACATGGGAAAGGTGTGGGAAATGTTAAAAGGCCCAAAATGATGCTGTTGGTGTTCTTGCTCAGGAACGAACTGAGGACTTCTGCGTGTGAGGCAGTAGTGATATCCACTACTGATTTGTCAATATGCATATATGTATTGTAGATGTGCATACATATATGAACATATTTATATACATACATATATACAATCAACATTTTTCTATATATATAATATTTTGGTCCATTCTCTCCAATTGGTCCAATCTCTTTTAGAACATTGTTGAAACATTTGTATTTTTTTTCTTTTCAGCTTTCAAAACTATTCACCCAGAGGCAACAGTGACAGAATTAATACTACAAATAATGTGGTACGTGCCAGCCAATAAGGGAATGCACACAAGGGTCAACTAACAATTTCATCACTTTAGGATGTAAGGAAAGGTAAAAATAGGCTTTAATATTCAGCACTTTGCATTTATTTCCAGTCTAGCTTTCCGATCCCTACGTGAGCACGTTTTGAAATAAATCAGTTTGTTGCATAGAAATCTACCTAAAAGCATGTTAGTTAACTAAAGCTGTTGCTAAGCAATGCAGAACTATTTTTTTGATTGCAAAAGCACATGATTTGGAGTCAGCTCACTTCCACTCCGCAAACTGTGTCGGTCTCGTAAACAGGTGGTTGTGGGCCCCTTGTAACCGACAACTGATCCATGCCCATTCCTAAACCACTGAAGTGGCTAAATTCAAGAAAATGAAAATATTTGCTTCGTATGCATCTGCAGAAAATATTTATTTCTATTCCTTCTACATTGCCTATGGCCGTAAGAATTCTTGGTTAAACAGAGCCTTGGTCACTGCTGTGATCTTAATAACCGGTTAAGTCAGTCATCTTAATGCAACTGGAAGAGTTGCCACAGTGATAAAGGCGCTACTTCAGTGATCTGGGGACGAATCGGATTGCCAGTTCGAATCCGGGTCATGCCACTCCAACGAAATGTAATGTAAAATGCCTTACTGTACTACGTTATTTCTAGTGTATGATTTTCGCTGTTTGAATTGTTTTCCTCTTACCTTTATACAAAACAACCTAAGTAACAGGACACTTCCAATAATTTTAATTGTAATAAAATATGAGCCAACCTTAAGCAATGCGCCGAATTTATATTTTGAAGTTGTCAATCCCAATGTCATGTATGAAACATGTAATTCAATGTTAATTTGATATGTGTAACTAACATTCATGCATTACAAACTGTTTTTGCCGTATTTCGTCCGATAAGAAGTACTGCAATGAAACAGTCAATTTCAAAGCTACTCAAATGTGGAATTGTTGGTTCTAGCTCATAAAACCAACCCATTTCACAATCTTTCTACACTGAATAGCATCCCATTTTACTAGCATAGTTCCAAAAATTACTTCCACTAGCTGAAAATTCAGAATTCGGTCTACACGGCAAATCGTTACCCCAGCTGTGCATTAGTTGCAACTTTATGGGTCCATATCTTCATAACCTTTTTACAGTTAACAACTTTTAGTGATACTGACACATATTTCTTTGTGAAATTTCTATCGAAATTGTCCCTGCAATGAGAATCAATGAAAGAACCATAAAACGATCCGACCCGAATGCCACAGCTACCGTTACACAAGCAGAGCTGGTGTGGCGCGGCGGTTGCGCGGCAGTGAAAATTATGGCGGAAGTGGCTCTGATTTTAATTGGGTTGCCTAATAAACGTCAGAGAGAGGACGCCGCGTGGCGGTGGCGTTTAGAACTTCAGTCGAGCACCGCCTGCGCCAATTACGCCGACGAACGTTGGAGACGCAAGAAAAGCGTCATTAGTGAATGCCCCGTTTCACCGCAAGACGGCGTACCTTTTGTTTTGCACAGTCAGCGAAAACTTGAAGCAATCGAAGCACAATAAAAGAGAGAGAGGGAACCAAAAAAAAAAATGAAGGAAAAAAAATCAATTAATAACATTGAAATGAACAGCTCAATTCAATATGCAGTGTGATTTCAAGCATTGCAATTGGTAGAACGGGTGCACCAGAAAACAAACATGGCGGCCGGAATTGGTTAATTAAAACGCAAGCAAGTGAAAGGGAAGGAAAGGAACGGAATAGATATGGAAAATGAAGCAGACAAGGAAACCTAAAGGGATTCGCCCTGCTTACCTTCTTTACAATTGTTGCTAGGAATGACATCTGGACTTTTTTCTTCATTGTCACCTCCCGTGTCGTCTGTGTCTTTTCGAAGAGGGATATTTGATCTGAAAAAGATTAAAAACAATTTTCGAAATTAACGTTGACGTATTATTATACAAATGAAGACAACCAATAACCAAATAAATAGAGTCCAGACTCTTTTCATACCCTTAAATTCCCTGGTATTTCTTGGTTTCCATGATGGATTTCACGACAATTTCCAGGTACTTTTGAGTGGTTTTTCTTGATTGAATGTTTCCATTTTGTGACAAGAGATAGCAGCAGTTGTTTTGCAAGGTGGCATGAACATTGAGTCAGTAAATTGTATAGGACGTCATGTCAAAGGCATGAATTTGTTACTTGATGACTGAATTCATTTATATTATTTAATTTACTTAATTATGTTTATTGAGTGGATAGCTGAGTTTTTATTCAGGGTTCGCACATGACAAAACCATTTTCAAGACTTCTCAAGCCTAACTTACAACCAATTTCAAGGCTCTTTACAGTAAACAGTCAAAATACCTTTTAACTAACAGTATTTTTTCAGATGTAATTGTTGGCACCATGCAGTGTGTTCTTAGTTTGCAGTGGGAAGCTAAACCGTCGTCTACAATTACAAACATTACATCTTCCAGCCCACCAATGAACGAAAGAAATATCGCAACTAAAAGCCAGTGAAGCAGCACTTACTCAGCTGCCCATTCTGGCAAAAACTGCTTTTACTGCACTGCATCTTTCTCTGTTTTCTGTCTCCATCTCCAGTCAAATCCGAAGGGAGATTCGTTCACAGAAGAAATGGATTCGGCTCACAAACTTATTATTTCTTTCTTTAGTTTTATATCTAAATAATTATTACTCTTATGGCATTAACCTCAATCCAAAAAATTACAAAATTCACGGGCATTCAAAGCTCCAACAACAAAAATTCCAATTTTCAAGGTTTTTCAAGCATTGAATTTTCAGTTTTTAAATTTAAGTCTTTTTCAAGGAATTCAAAGCCGTGTACAAACCCTTTTACTGGCGGGTTCCGTTTGTTTGGGTACTGAGTTGGTATACTTGAATGAGTGGTTCAGCTTTGTGACAAGAGAGGACAGCAGGTGTCACATGAGAGGGCATGAATGGAATTGTTTGAGCGTAACGGATTGTTTCCAGGTTATTGGGTTTGAGAACACTCAGATGAGCCAAGGGCCCCAGCGGTTGTTGTTACTATTTGCATCTACCAGGCTTGTAGAAAATTTAATCTTTTGGTCATACAAAATGTAGAAGGGACGGAAATACATCCAAAGCCTCAACGAAGACTTGAATTATGCCGAATACTCATAAATGATTCACAGTTGAGCGATAAGGAATAACAAGCATAAAAATCTGTTATTCAAGAATATTCTAAGCTTTGCACATTATCAGAGTGGGGCAACTCGGATTTAAATAGGCGCCTGGTTAGTCACCTAATCCCATCTCCTTAGCTGGAAGAAAAACGATTTATAGAATCTATTATTTAGGAAGTAACTGAACAGAGCCTAGTTTTAGAAAAATGACAGTTAAGAAGAATTTATTTATTGTATTTATTTATTTATTTATTTATTAAAGTGAAGCTGTTATTCTTCGTAAATATTTTACAGCGGACAGGGAGTGGATTGCGTAATGTAGCACTGACTTTGTTACAGATACAATATACGACAGACAGTGTGATGATAATGAGTTACCCACTGCGTTTTGGCCCGATTTTACAAACACACAGTCCCATTGCTGTACGACGGTGTTGTTCCAATAGCCCCGATCACTGCTCACTTTAAAAACATACTAAAATACCAGGGCCTGCACCTGGTTAAATTTAGTTTTTATGGCTTAATACGAAAATGTAATTACCTGACTTATTAAATAGTAGTTTCCCCCATTGAGCTCTTATTCCCCTAGAAGAAAGATGTCTTCCCTGCCGGGCTCGTAATTACTGCACATGTCCGGAACTGGTTCTTTTTATATAAGCAGAGCGCAGTGGAATACTATCATCTTTCTCCAACCTCCAGAACCTAGTTCCATAGAGGGGAGGCAGGGCGGATGTAAGTAATGTATATTTTCGTATTAGGTAATAAAAACTAAAATCAACCAGGTGCACGCCCTGGTATTTTAGTCTTTTTACAGCCGACGAAAATATACATTACCTGACTTATTAAATAGCAGATTTTGTCACCTAGGAGGTGGGCTAGGTTCAAGTCACCCGCCTTAGAGCCGGTGACCCCAAGGAACAAATC
Source organism: Lithobius niger (assembly GCA_023313725.1). Classification (NCBI taxonomy): domain Eukaryota; kingdom Metazoa; phylum Arthropoda; class Chilopoda; order Lithobiomorpha; family Lithobiidae; genus Lithobius; species Lithobius niger. The sequence continues at coordinate 31,098 of JAHWFP010110784.1, forward strand.
CCGGTGAACACAATCTTAGGACCCATTCCTTCCCCAGCACATCAAAGCATGGGGAGAGAGTGCAGGTGAACAAGCGAAGTCTTTTGGAAGGGGTAACTAAGAAGTCCTGCACCTGGGGGTCACAAGGTAGAGAATCAAAAAAAAAAAAAAAAAAGATATGAAACCAGCGCACCTTGTCTTAGGGAACGTAGCGGACGGAACTGAGCGCTGCATGGAAAGGTGACAACGGTGTAGGTGTTGTCGGAGGATGAAGAGGGAAAGACCTGAATGCTAGTCGATCTTGATGCAGAAACGTTTGTCAAAGCTGTATATACGGTGGACGTGGACGTGGTGGGAGCCAAGCTGAGGTATGGCAAGGCTTAGAACGGAATATCCGACACATGGAAGCAGAGCGTATTGAATAACAAAGAGACTGTGTGATATAGTTACACGTCAGGGGCAAGAGTCCATGAAAACTGGATAACGGCTTAGAAAGCTGTTAAATCGGAAGATGAAGGTGAGTAGAGGAACGTGATTTTTGGAAAGGAGGCGCTGATGGATGCGACGTGTAGAAGAAGCATAGTCCAAGGCTCTGATGTGATAGGAGAACACTGGAGTAGGTTCCTTGCAGTCGCGTTGCTTGAAGGAATGAGGAAAGTTACGGATCCAAATATGGTAAGGCACGGAACCCCGGAGCCACACCTCTGGCAGCGGTAAGAAGAGCAAAGGGGCTCCCGAGTGCAGGCGTCAAGAGTGTGGGATGATGTCATGAGGAACTGGCATAAATAAGGACGCGTCGTGGTATGCCCATATGGAATAAAACGAGAGTCACTCGAACTGGGAAGAAGTTGCAGCCGTTGACCAGGCAGAGAGCAAAGGAAGGGAATTGCCGGTTCGAGGAACACACTTAGGAGTGAGGGATCACGTAGCTGTGGAAGATGGATCAAGGAACGGAGAGGGCAGTGGAGAAGGAGCATCCCAATGCAGGTCAGAGATGGAAGGCGACGGTGCGGTAGGAGGATGGGAGAACCGCAATGTCGGGGACCGGATGGTCAAGGAGGACGAAGCATTACGAAGCCTCCGTGTGTGTGATCTGGCGCAGTAGTGTGTCCTCCAGGGTGGTGAAGATGGGATAGAGGAAATCCAAATCTTGCGAGTCTAAAGAAGAGCATAATTGACTCGTGTCAGCGATTTAGTTGTCTAACTCAATGGAGAGAGTATCGTTGTTGGTGCGGAATCGGTTGTCCTCATATTGGAGGGCCTATACAGAGGCGGCAGTAATGCAAAGGTCCGGCAATTCCGTTGTTGCGGCACACAGAAAGGATAGTTCAGTGGAGAAACTTTCTGCGATCAAGAACACAAAACGAATGTTTAAAGTCCACACTCTTCATGCCTATGATCGATAACTGGAGACCTCGTGTCAACGCTGCCCTTAGATTAGAAGCTGACGGGAACGGCGGTGGGACCGACAACGGAGGATCACAACTGGCGATGCTTGTCCAGGCCGATGTGAGAGCGGAGAGTCATCCGCGGGCGGAGGCGCAACAGGAACAGGTGGAGTGGACATGGTAGGTCCCATACGGATAGGTGGATGGGGAGTCTTCTGTGTAGGAACAGGATGGTTCACAGATAGTGGCGGAGCAGGAGGGGCACATGCAGTCCTTATTCGTGCTTATGTCGGACAACAGTTGCCGTGTACTGCTTAGGCGGGGTGGTCGAAGTGAGACGGGAAGGACCGCAATAGCAAGGGTAGTGTCGGAAGTAGAGTGAGCATGTTGAGGCTGTCGTTTTGGAAGAGATCCAGAGAGAGTGTCTGAAAGTGGTGCTGGGGAGGACAGAGGTCTTTGGCAGGCTGTCTGTTCTTCACAGGAGTGGAAGATTCCGTTTTTAACTGTGTGGCAGTTTTTCTGGCGCTCCCATCGAGTAGCCCGTTATCTGGATTGAAGTTGCCTCTTCCAGATGATCGGCATTTTGTTGGGTAAATGTCCACACAGATGGGGCATCTTTTAGACACGCCACTGTATTACGGTGATGCTGACAGCATGGATGCGGATCGAAATGAAAAGTCTTTTTTTGTAAACTTGATGTATTCACAGGCTGTGGGTGTAGAAACGTTTGACACTAACTTTGTGGGTACCGGATTTTCTGAGGATGAGGAGCTTGACACGGCGAAATCAGCAAACAAGTGCAAGTAAACACGTCTAGCGCGGGAAAGTCACAGAAGAAGAAGCGCATCAGAGTGTCCCTGATGGAGGCCTGAGAATTAGGGATCGACCGGGTCCGGGTAAATACCGACCCGGTACCGGGTAATGCTACTTTTGACCCGGCTCGGACTCGGTAAAAATTCGACCGAGTACGAACAGGGTAATCATTATTTGTTAAAAAAATTATTTTTATTTTCATAGTTTCATTTATACCTTCTGGATCCCCCTACAACTACTTGCACGGAATAGATATTCATTAATGTGCACAGAAAAAATCAGATAAATTGCTTCAATAGTTTCGGAGAACCAATTTTTTGTAATTACGGGCTGTAAACGAATAAAATTGAAAATCTCCGTGTTGAGAAAACGCGTCCGTAAGTCGGCAATAGTTACGCTAAAAATAGATGATGTTCCCACCTGATAAGCGATAGTGTGAAGGTTTATAGGTTCCTTTTCCATTTTAGTTGTACATCGCAGCTGCTGTTTTAATTTTTTAATGTTGTGAAACATCATCTTCTCGTGATTTTCAACAACGAACCGAACATAAGCGCTCTCGTGAAATCCAAAGCGCGCCATTGTGAAATTGTCCGTCAGACAATGAGAGCGCACCAAATCGGTCACGTGGTGCCAACTGGCCAATGAGATAACGCGATCTTCCAATTGCTTTGGAAAGGCAGCTTGAGATCGCCAGAAAGAGCCTTTACATTCCATCTGATTGGCCAATGCCAAACGGGCATCGAGAAAATATGTTGACAGGCCCGGATAGAGGGGAATTCCAGCTTTTCAATGAACCCAAGATGGCGGCGCCCAGTCAAATTGGTTCGATCGCTACCGCTGTCGAAAATGAACAGTTTTTTGTTCTTGAACTACAGAAAAAGGAATGAACACCACATTTTTGCAGTTTTTAGTGAGACTGCACTCAACTAAAGTGCTTTTTATAAAAGTATAGACATCGTTTACAACGTTTTGTTTACAGAAATCGATGCACAACATATCGGGTAGCGAATTTCAGCTTTTCTCATGTCGATATTTTGGCCGAAAATAGCATTTTTCGACCCGCACTTCCCCATAAACGTTTCGACGTATATATACGTCGTTACTCCTCTTAGACCACATCATTGCTTAAAGGATTAAAGCCAACAAAGGCCGATTGGGAGACAAAGTAACCAAATTGCATTTTATTTTTCATTTCACTTTATTATTAAAAAATTTGGAACAAAGAATTGCTGGTCAATTAAATTTTTGACTTAATTTTAATTAATAACGTAAAGTTTATAATTAAAAAATTTGGAAGAAAGAATTACTGGTATTTTACAGTTTTTTAAAGTTGGTTTCATCTTTTTATTTGCTTTCGCTCATCGTTATACTATGTGCAATAGAAAACTGGACGAAAGCAAAATGAAAATGAGTGAAAGCAAAAAAAAAAGAACGAAACCAAAGTAAACAAAAACTGCATATTAAACATAAAGCAAAAATTGAAAATCTACGACCCGGTTTTACTACCCGGACTCGGCTCGGTGGGTATTCGTAATTACTCGGACTCGGCTCGGACTCGGTTTTTTGTTACTCGGTCGATCCCTACTGAGAATGCAAGCGGCGAGATGGAAGGAGCGTTATAGCAATAAACAAGCCGGAGGGAAAGGAGGGAGGTAGAGCGGAGCAGTGAAGAGGAGTGGTCCGGATAGGGTGAAGTCAGTGGAGGCAAGCTCCCTTCTCCTATTGTTCTGTGGTCCCCTCCGTTTTTGATAAAAACGTTGGCATAGGAGGCTAGTTGTAAAGGTGCAATGATGCCGCCGGAAAACGGGAGGGTCGAGTGTGGAAAGAATGCAATCCAGATTATAGACTGAAGAGGATAGTGCTGTGAAGTAATTCGTAAGAGATGCTGACAGACGTAGAAGGCCAACCCATCCTACGTTCTTCCTGCGAGGTGAACCCACCGGCTTGGGGAACAGCAGAGGGGAAGCTTTAGGATGCGGACCGGTTTCGTACGGCGTCGAAGTAGGATGAGCAGATAGGTGGGTTTGAAGCAAACAGAAAGAAGCCAAAGAGGCAACGGAGAGGAGCACTAGGTATTGGCGCACGGAGCGCACTGATGAGGAGAAGAACGGTCCATGGAGCGTATTTAAGCGGCGGTGGATACTTACCATGTTAGGAACCACAGCGGACGGGGGGAAAGGACATGTATCACAAGAACCCCAGTTCCTGTGATGCCAGAGAAGGGGCTAGATTAGGAGCGTGGCTGCGCATTCCCTAGTGTAAGAGGTACGTAATTGTTTAGGCATGGAGGCCAACCAGGCCACCGTGTAGGCAGACGGAGCAGCCGGCTGTGTGCATTTGAAGCTGCGGAGGGAGGAATCCATAAGTGGGTGTACCTGTGCTTTGAAAGCGGTTCCTCGCTTCGGTTGGTAGCGGAGCCAGTGGCAGCGGAGGGCCGGGAGGAGCACAACAACAGATCCAAATGAGTGTGGAGAAAGGAGGAGGCCACCGTCTTGGTGGCCACCTTACGGGCTTTAGTTGAAGCTTTGTGGGTGTATCGTTTCTTCATTCGAAAGAGTTCCTTATTTAGACAGCACCCAATTGGGCAAGTACCTGGATCAGAAGGATCCTGAAAAGATGGGAAAAAGGGACAGGCAATGGAAGTGTCCGTAACGGAATGAACTGCGGCGAGGAGGGAGCCATCGATCCCAGTGGAACGATAGTAACCAGGTAGGGCAGAAGCGGACGATCGAGACTAGTTGTAGGTAAGCCTCGTGGTCGGAACGCCCCCCCCCCCCCCTCCGACCTTGCTGTGGAAAGTGAGACAGGAGACATGGAAAAGCAACCGAAGGCAACCGAGGGGAGTGGATAGCCACCTAGGATTATTAGGTGTTTGGGGAGGATGCGACTTTCTAACAGATGGCCTGCTTCATCGGTTGTACAACTCGCGTGAGAAGGCTTTCGGTGCGATTGCAGCGCTAGATTCAAGACAGCGGAGAATGCGCCGGCCATGAAGAACGACCATTGGCGTTGAAACTCAAAAACCTCGCTAGAGGGCCTCCGAGCTGCAGGCGTTTGGGCTCGATCTTGCAGGGAAGCCAGCCCAGCTGCCCCTCTTGGCTTAGCTCGTCAGATCTATATACGAGCTCGAGCCTCTTTCAAGACAAAATATTCGTTTAGGGTTTAAATTGAGTGTGTAGTGTCATTCGTTTCTTGTTTTCTTTTCTAGTAATCCGTGGCAAAATGATCGTAGCCGATAACATCAGAACTAGTAGGTGGCCGTTACAAAATACCAGCAAGGTGTGTGAGACGAGTATCGCTTCGTTGCCGCCATTTTTTTAGGAGGGCGCTGCGAGCACGTTAAATCACTTCTCATATCAGTGAGACATCCATCGCATCCTCCCCAAACAACTAATGCATCCTCCCCAAACAACTAATAATCCTAGTCGCCACTACCCGGAAAGGGTGAAGACGTCCTGACCGCCGCGCTGGCGCAGCCTGGGAAAGATAAATTCGTTGGGTAGGAACTGGTGATCCAGAGAGGACCGGTGAAGGGCCTGCCGGAGAGGCACCACCGGTGGAAGAGGCAGGAACGACGTCCGAAGTAGAATCGTAGTCACCTGGGAGTGGCGAAGAGGAGCGAGGACAGGAAGCGGAGGAGTCCACAGCCAGAAGAACTGGTGAGTCCACAATTTCACCTTAAAGCGGAGCGGTGGCCAAAGCGGAGCGTCTTCTAAGCGGAGCAGGGAGGCTCAAGAAAAACCACATGCAGTGATCACCCTAGGAGAAAGATGAAGGTGTTCCACTTATATAACAACTTTCTTCTAGGGGAATAAGTGCTCAACTCCGAACGGTACCACATAGAGACAAACGGTTTTCACTATTAAATTCAGCATCCAAAATTTAGTTAAAAGAAAAAAATAAACTAAATAGGAAGTATGAAGCGGAAGTGGCCCTAAAGTGGCTGAAAGTGCCCTACAGGTGAGTCCATCATCTATGGAACGGTACCAGATGGAGACAAACTGCTGATGGTGGCTGACGGGGCTCCCGATAGAGGAAAGGTCGTGACAAGGGAGTTCGGCCGGAACGTCCAGCAGGTGCCTGGGAGATGTAGGGATGACGGGTGGATATAGACTCTCCACTATTGGAAGAAACGGTAGGTTCAGTGGCAATCGGAGGCAATAAATGGGTGCGTGGTCCTGTTTGATGGATGTCGTCGTCCGACCAGAGGTGCGGGACGGAAGGAGAGCCAGAAAGGATGGCTAACTGGCTCGGGGTATGTCGTGTTGGGGACAAGGAGGCCAGTACGAAAGGCGGAACGGATAACTGTGAAGCGAAGGTGCTGGCGCCGGGATGAGACGCAGTACCCGGTGATAGTGGTTCCGGAGGGGGAACGGCAGGCGAAAAAGTTTTCGGAGGAACAGCGGTAGGATATGGAGAACCCGGTGAGGGTGGAGGAAGACCAGCCTTTAGCGAAGGAACAGATGGCGTATCCATTGTCCTGAATGGAAGCTAGCGGAAGGCAAAAAACAGCAATGAAGAATAGAAGCGGAGGCAGTCACCCTTCCGCGAAAACGGAGGTATGCGGAGGGAAAGATGGAATCGTGGGGATCTCAGAACGACCACTCGCGGTGATCGCTTTAGGAGAAATGATGCCAACAGAATGCTGCGCCAGAGCTTATATAAGCAGACCCAGGCCCGCGCATGCGAGACCATACGAGTTTGGCAGAGAAGACAACTTTCAAGATTCTAGGGGAAAATAAGCTCAAAAGGGGAAACTGCTATTAAAACAGGTAATGTAAATTTTCGTCGGCTATAAAAAAAAATTCCGATCACGCATCAGCACTTTCATCAAACATTTCCTGCAGCCGATATGACCATCTCAGCTTTCTGCTCCATTCACATGAACAACACCTCGAAACGAATTTAAGGGTAGTTCAGAGACATTTCACAATTGAAAATTTATATCTAAAGAATGAATTTTATCAAATGTGCAACTGTTGCATACTGATTTCGTTTTGTTTGGTAAAAAAAAAATAAAACCGCCCTCATCTGAAAAATCACGAATAAAACGTAAAATAAAAACACCACCAGCGTCAATTATTTTTTACCACCACTCCCGAGTACCATTTAATTAATTTTTAGCGGCCTAATGAATGTGCCGCAATTATTCTCTTGTGAATTATTTTCTTGTGAATATTTTTGCTTCTATTTCCGAATCACCTATTTTTTTACTAGTTTCATTATTATTTTTTTCCCGTATTTTTTGGCTTAGTTTCTACAAAACACTGCCAGCCCGCCAGCCTCGGCACTAGAATGACAGTCACTCTAGGTGTTTTCCACGAGTTCTGGGTCGTGGTCTAGCGTACAGAAAGGCTGGCTCACGCGCTCAACCTTGCCGTTCAATTGGCTCCGGGTACAAAAGAAGAGAAAAAGATCGATTCACACAACTTAGAGTGAGAGATCTTCCAGAGCTTTGTATTCAATCGAGCGAACGGGCAAGATGGTGGGACCACGATGGCTTCTTGTTGGAACAATGTTGAGCGAATTCGGAGCACTTTAATCACGGCCTCCATCCCCCGATCCGATCCAGTGACGAGTGGTGGCAGCTTTTTGACGCCGCGTTTGACGTTCAATGCCGCGACAGAGACGCCGACGCCCGCCCCTGCATTCGGGAAGAGTCTTAAAGGTGAAGGCGGCTGCATCAAAGGCGCCACATCTGCCAAAGAAATCTGCCACACGTGAGGGTGATTTTCACCCCTGTACACAACGAACGGAGTTTTGTTGACTGTTAGGGGAAAAAACAATATTTTGTTACTGGAGTGAAGAATCATTTGATCAGTCTCAATAAGAGCAAAAGAAAATTGTGGACACTTAGTGGTAAACTGTTGGTTGCCACACATTCTTTTCTTACTAACATTTACGGTATGTAGATCAGTAACGTACACAGACCCCCGAGAGGACAGGGGCAACTTTTAGTAAAAGGGCACATTTTTTCCGACGGACTTTTTTTTCCTTATCTTTATACCCTTTCTTATTCTTTTTTGCCCTTTTCAGGCTTTTCTGCTCTTTTTGGGCCTTTTTTTAAGACTTAATGGACATTTTTTTCGAAGGGACTTTTTTTTAACTGTCTTTCTTAGCCTTTTTTTTTGCCCTTTTCAGGCCTTTTTGGGCTTTTAATGAACTTTTTCCTAATGCTTCTAAAGAGGATTTTTGCCCTTTCAGGCCTTTGTTGGCCCTTTTTATGCCTTTTTTCGACCTTTCGACTCTTTCTCAGGCAATACCGCACCAGCAAATGTTGGCACAAAAGGCCTTGTTTTTTTTACAAAAATTGAAGGGGCTCTTTCCCCCTTCCCCCCTCCTGTGCATGCCACTGGTACAGATGGATAATTTTTACAAGGAAACACAATTTAAATTAACTAATAATTGGAAAGCTTCGGAAGGATACTTCTGAATCCAATAAAGAAATAGATACTCCAGCACAGTAGGATGAACGTCAGGTTCGATTCACTGGTTCTTTATCAAGTCAAGTGGGTTTTTAAAGTTACGGCTGTTTACTAGCTCCGCGGGAGTGACGCCAATGTTCTCACGAGGAGCACTACGCAGTGCAAACTTGGCGCCTGGTAAACAACGTTCCTAAGCTTCTGGATGTTCATGAGAAACCGCTAGTAGCGCCGTTTTGAGCGACCGGTGTAGGAGTTCTACCCTGTTCATCCTTCTGTGCTGTGCCAGTACTAGTATCGTAAAAAAAAAGGCCACAGTAGCACAAACACAAGAAATGGTAATATTTCGGTGTTT
>JAHWFP010110785.1:0-38288 GCA_023313725.1 Lithobius niger
AACTGTGTGAGTTTTGACTGTGATGATATTTGTTACGCAAATCTGAATATGACTATAAAAGAGCTTTGTGGTGTAATTTGGAGGGGGGGGGCTTAGGGGGCAAGAATGTCTTCCCCGGGCCTGAAATATCAAAAGTTAAATCCGGTAAAATTGGACAAGGCATGTACATTTCCGGTAAAAAAACAATACGTCTTTTTTCGTTATATCGAGGGTCATAATAACAACCATGGAGAAATTCAGTTATCTCGAAAACTACTGCACGGATTTTCACGAATCAAAGACTGAAATATACTTATTACAGTGTCTACTATACTTCTACCCATATTAAATACTACGTTAACTGACTGAAAATAATTGGCCGAGCGAGAAAAACTTAATGATATCTGATAGCATCTCGAAAACTAGTGGAAGGAATTTCATGAAACGAAGACTGAATCGCATATTATATTTTTCTGCTTAATATTGCATGTCATACATATAGAAGTATAGCGTAGATCATAACAATTAATCCAGTTTTTTGTTTTATTCAATTCGATCCAGTAGTTTGAGATACATTATTGGCAGGAGCCTATAGAAAACAACTAGGAGCCTGTCTCCGTAACTTCCACTACAGTGTTAAGTCAGGAACGGCTACAGTGGTGTACAAATTTGTTAGCAGAGGTCGCCACCTGCACGAGATGATTAGAGGTGTGCGTCACGTTCTCAAGGCTAATTTTCGGTCCTTTGTTTTTAAACAATAAGTGTTGAACATGGAAACAATACCAAAGTAATAATAAAAAAACTAAAACAGACAATCAGTTGTTCGTAAGTTGCTCTAGCCAACAATAAAATAGAGCGTTGCTTTCTTAGCACACGTCTGCTTCGCATGCTAAGTTTCACTTTCGATTTTGGACAACTTGACGCAGGCGCAGTATTGTTGCTCCTTCTGGCGTTAGCACTTCGTACTAAATTAAGCACTCCTAACATAGACCAGCCACACACGCTCCTAGTTGTTTTCTATAGGCTCCTGTTATTAATGATCAACTCATACTGCTCGCTCAACGAATTATATTTGGCTACTTATCATTTTGTTCCATTCAATTCTGTCCAATAGTTTCCGAGATATCAATATTTTCGTTCAGTCTCGTACATTAATCCTGCAACTTCTTCCGTATAACGAAAGCGTTTTTTTTTTTTTACCGGAACTGTACTACAATGAAAATATTCTGAAAATGGGCTTTCCTAACGTCCAAAGTGACTAATATTGATGAAAATAAGTTGCCTTACACAGAACTGCGAGGGATTGATGCAACCCCACCCTAGACATCCCCCAGCTGAATTCTCAGACCCAATTTTAATTCCTTCCCCCCTGCTGGGTGCACCACTAAAAAAGGATAGACAAAAGTTAGGATTTGAATTGTAAATAATGTGCAGGTCAAGAGGTTGATGGTAAAAGAAACTAATTCAATTTTAAGATTGTTTCTTGATATCGCCACAAACAACTCTTAACGTTAAAGGGGAAAAAATGATTGTTTATTGCAATACTAGACCTTTTTAACTCTATTAAACGCAAAAATACCAAATAAAAATCCATTCCATACAGAATTTTATGCAATAAAAAGAAAGAATTTTGAGATTTACCAATTTTAGATCCATTTAGTGCCATTTAGTATCATTTAGATGCCGTTTACATACCATTTAATATAATTTATTACCGTTTAGGTGCCATTTATTACCATTTAATACAATTTAGTACAGATGCCACTTAGACCCATTTAGATGCCTTTAATACCATTTAGTACCATTTAGATGCCTTTCATACCTCTGTACCTTAGATGCCATTCAGATGCCATTTTGATGCCATTTAGATGCCTTTAATACCATTTAGTACTATTTAGATACCATTTAGTACCATTTAGATGCCATGTAGTACCCATTCAGATGATTTATTACCACTTAGTACCATTTAGACGCTGTTAAGATTCCATGGTTAGCATCTAGGTACAGAGTTAAACCTAACTGCAGTCTAAATAACTGGTCATTTTTCAAAAGCTGTATTTTCCCCTCTTTTTGATCAAATGTTTGTTCTTTTTAGGAAAAAATATTTAAAAAATATAAACATACGGGTTAAATCAAACAAACTTTGGTAATCATGGCATCTGGTGACAAAAAATGGTGCCGAAATTATTAAATTCCTAATTCTTTCTTTTTATAGTACGAAATGCTGTATAAACAGGATTTTAATTCTTATTTTTTTCAGTTAAAGAGTTAAAAGAGGCCTATGATTGTAACAAACAAATGTAGGTCACGTTATATGCCCTTTAAATCCTGCAGGAGGATCTAATAAGTGTTATGAAGGCTTAGGAGATTGGTTAACGAAGACATTGCCAGCAAAGAGGACTCAGCCATTCTGGTTTTGAAATTTTAGGAACTTTGATAAGCTGAACTTTGAAAACATTGTGCTCCGTTTTTAGTTTAACCTAGTGGAGTTGTACTTGGTTTTTTTAAAAATTGTCTTTTAAATCATTTGAAGCCGGCAAAGTGAGCGAGAACATCAACTATTGTCTATCAAAATCGTTCAGATGTAATTTTGATTCCATGTCGGTATGCGGATAAGAACATAAGTGAAATAGTAGACTGTGCTAGGTATTTGTCCCCAAATGCATGAAAATAGAGATCCAAAATTATCAGCAGTGCTACCTTATTCACTGGAATAAACAAATCCTGTTTGCTGAGTTCCAGTGACCGAGATAGCGACAAGCGAAAATTTCAATTTTTTTTTTCATACGTGACCTGGGGGAACGAGTAGCTGGCTGATTAACTCTTTCATTTTGTTATTTTGAACTGCATAAATTAAAAAAAATTAAAAATTGTTCAGATTTGCATTGACTTTAGGAAAATTGTGTCATTAGTAATATGTGTAAAATCTGAATACCAAAATTTAAATCTTATATCAATAAAATACGCTGAAACATATGATGCTATTTACAAAATTGTTACGCTTGAAGTGGTTGAAGTTTTTTTGCCGAAATCTTATTAGCCTACCAATCTCCATTCCTCAACCATAAACGGTCGTAAACTAGATTTTTTTTTTTTTTTACAAATCATTAATATTTTCTGTGATCTTGCTGCCCATCTGCCACACATTAAATCCAACCAATTAGTAAATTCTAACCCAATATTTGAATAAAAAAAATCATTAATAAATTATTAAGTAACTGTGAATTAACGTACGCTAAATGGGTAAAATGCAACAACGCATTCTACATTTCCGTTTCCTTGACGGATATCAGTTCTTAAAATTAATAATCTTGAAACATAAATGGAAAAAAGTATGTATCGCGCACAGCCAATGCAGCGGTTGTCACATAGTTGTTAGTAGGCTAATTGTTTTTGTATTGACAAATAGAACAAAATCTGTCTCTTGTAGCTTACCATAGTAGGGATAAGTTTTCATAGAAACAAATTAATCTTTTATAGTGTTCGCAGCCTATCTTGAGTTTGCCTCAGAACGACACAGATAATCAATTGTATGTTTTTGGTAGCAGAGTGCCTTGTTGATATCCGAGATGGTTACAAAAACAATGGCGGCCGTCGATTAATGCCGCCCTCTCCAGGAAAACGCTCATAAAATACTTGCAGGATAAACCGCGCACACAATAACTGTTTGTTTATCACTTATTTTGGAACCGGTTCCCGGCATGTGAATTAAAACATTTGTAATACATTTCTTGACCATTTTAACTGAAAAATTCTAGAATTTTGTGGCGCTTTGGTATACGGTCTTTCTTTTTTTTTTCTTTTTTCTTTTCTTTTTTGTAATGTTTCTTACTAATTCCAAAGGTTTTATTGTGTAGTATGGGTTGCTTTGGTTGACCGCCATACTATAGAGCAGTGACATTTGCCGCCATATTGGCACCAGATTGGCACCAGTATGGGTTTTGGAGGGCATAACTACAAGGTGCACTACATAAAATTGGAGGGAAAAAAAACGGAAGAGCGGATTTCTTAGGCTTAAAATAACGTTGTTTTCTCCAACAACAGAAATCACGCGTTTTCGGTCTAAGAAATCACTCTTCACAGCATCGGCTTCAGTATGACGCCCTTCTGTTTCTCTCTGCAGTGCCCCTTGCAGCTAAGGCTCCAGCATAGAGTTGTATAGAATAATACTACGTCGTGTCACTGCTCTATACAATGTCATTGTTCGATAAAAACTCTGTGTTCTGTTGTTTGTATAGGATATCGCCTGCTTTCCGAGTGCTGGGATCTAACAATGTCGAGAGCGCGCAGCACCCGAGCCATTGTTGGATTCCAGCATGAGGAAAGCGGGCGATATCCTTCTTCTCACCCGTTTTGAAGCTATCAGTCCGACGTATACATTGTTGAGCCCTAGTGAGCACGAATGGATACATTGTTACGTTTAGCCAGAAGAAAGTTTGTGCAGAATATTCGTTATGACGCAATACTACACGCAACAAAAAAAGCAACGTTTAATTTTGAAAGCGGTTGCAATACTGTAATTAACATGAATTCCAGCGATTTTTTTTTTGACGTTTGAGGTGGCGTTGTTTTCAAAAATTCTTTCATGTAATTAATTATATTCGGTTCCAGTATTCCTTTTTGTCATTTAATGAAATCAACGTTTGGAAAGCAGCAGTTGCAATGTTGTGAATTGCTGAACGTTTTTATTTTTGTATCTGTTATGTTTTTTTTATTTATTTCAGTAAATTTATTACATTTGTTTGTTTTCTTCCACTTTTCATTTAACGCAAACGGGGGCTGGGATCCACGTGGAGTGCTGGGATCCAGGATCCCTCCCAGCCCTCAACCGTGGATCCCAGCACTCCTCGTCCTCGTTCATTGTTGGGATCCCGTCGTGCTGTATTGTTATAAGAGGACTGAGAACTTCAAAACGGGTGAGAAGTTTTAATGCAAGATGGGGCTTGTGCAAAGATTGCTTAATTTTGTGATAGTTGTTGCTGCTGATGTTGACTATACGAAGCATAGTCTATTGTTCCACCACAGTGCTCTTGGTTTGATGTTGTGACTTTGCTGATGATTTTGTTGGTATCATATGTTTTCAGTTATTAGATGAGTCCATGTTCAAACGTTATCTTTGGCTTATTTTCCTCGAAACCATGAAATTTACCGACCTAAAGTGTCCACGGCCTATCTTGAGTTCGCCACAGAACGAACACAGATAATCGATTGTACATTTTTGGTATTAGAGTGCCTTGTTGATATCCAACATGGTAACAAAAACAGTGGATGGCCGGCGATGAAAGCCGCCTCCTCCAGTAAGACGTAGCCGCTCAAAAAATACTGCAGGACTCAAGATACACCGCGCAGACAATAAGTTTTATATTCATCTCAGAAAAAATTAGCTGATGGAGTGCACGATATGTATTAAACGTAACACCATTTTATGAAGTGGTGTATAATTCCATGAAACGTGAGAACCTCCCAGATTCCTAATAATACACTAGTTAATAAAAATGGCAACTTCTAAATAGACATTCTGTTGGTGTGTGTATATTTGCATGTGTCTGTGCAAGCCTCTTTAACCTCTCTACGTTCATTACATACAGAAAAAGTGACAAATATCAATGTTGTATGTTCGAATAATAAATCTTTCAAAGCTCCGCGATTTGATTTGAACATCAACACCCTCAGGGCCACGATCACAATGCATCGAGTTAAACTATTAATGTCGTGTGATTTGACATTCAGTCTAGCAAAGAGAGCACACACCCGCTATCTGACAAGCGACTGCAGTGTAAGCCCAATTGAAAGTGAAACCTCCATGTGTTTTGTTTGCAGCCATTTATCATTTTCCGTGCGTACTCAGTCTACTAGGCAAAATCTCGAACCACTTGATTTCCATAGTCTGTCTCGATTCGTTTTGATCCGTCGCTGTGCATTACGACTGAAATGTAGTGATGTTCCAATCAAATCACGAAGCTTAAAGAATTATTGTTTGAACATACTTCATCGATGTTTGTCGCTATTCTGTGTTTAATTGTTCTGTGGAAAGACAAAAGAACGTGTATTACTTAAAGCACATTTAAATCAAAGGAGTTTTACTTTAATGAAAGTTACATCTCACTTATTATGAAAATGTGGTATTTATTATGTGCGCGGCGTATCTTGAGTTCTGCACATATTTTACGATCGGATAAGTCTTCCTGGAGGGGGCGGCTTTAACCGACGGCCGCCATTGTTTTTGTAACTACTTTGGATATCAACAAGGCACTCTGCTACCAAAAACATACAATCGATTATTTGGGTTCATTCTGCGGCGAACTCAAGATGGGCCGCGGACACTATAGCTTGCATGCGCACTGAGTGTTTTGCTAGATTTTTTTGCAGAAACCATCTGTGTGTTTGTGCATGGCTAAATGTGTAGATGCACAGTCATGCTCACTGTTTTTTTTAAAGAAGTCTCGGTACTTTCCGAGATTCCAGGTTTCTTTTTCCTTTGTTAGTGTTAACGGTTGACCAAAATGATTGACATAGGCTTGTTTATTAATCAAATTATTATGTACTTATATTAATATATATTAATGTGGATAATTTAATTCTCTAGTCTGGCTAGTTATAAAAGCAATCCAAAAGTAGTTGCTAGGTTGTTTTTATTAAAATGTAATAAAAACTTTTTTTTTCAACTTTTGCATGTTGAGGTAGAATTATTTTTTATCCGGTGTTCCTAGCACCCAGAGGAGGACAGTAAAAACAACTGTAAACAGCTGCACAACTAAAGGACAAAATGTGTTTTATCATGTTGTTTATTATATTAAAGGATTAGCCTCCAATGTTGAACGATCCTAAGGTATCCATATATAGTTCCAGTATACTTGTGTGTGAAGCTTTGTAGCGTGATTCAGCTAACAATTTACTTCAGTGGGCAAAGATGGGTATAGCATTGCCCCTCACTGTATTATCTGTTGTAACTTGTGAATTTGTTGTTGGATTTTGATATAGTTTAAGTCTGAAAACGGCCATCAGGGAATATCTCACAAAAAATAAAGTAGTACTTTATGTATTACGGTTAACTCGAGAAACGCGACCATTATTCAGACTACGTTGAAGTTCGTACTGTGGAACATGATGAAATTCCGAAAAAGTCAATTCACTAAAAAATCACGCACATTTCCACAAACTAGACACTTACTACTATGTCCAGCAAATTTTCGACAACTAACTGTTGTCATCATTAGGCTTTTAAGGTTGATTTAGTTCCTGATCAGATCTTGCTTGCAATATGTGATCAGGGACTAAATCAACCTTAAAAGCCTGATGATGACAACAGTTAGTGGTCGAAAATTTGCTGGACCTAGGAGTAAGTGTCTAGTTTGTGCGTGATTTTTTTTTAGTGAATTGACTTTTTCAGATTCAGTCTAGTGACATAGTTCATCATCAGGTCACTACCACACTGCCTTTCGTACACTGGCCATCTCGCACACTGGCACTGGATGAGTGGACGAGTGGCCACACCAGCAAAGGCGGTGTAGCAGTGACCTAGAGACGAACTGGTTCAAGAGTTTGAATTCTGGTCACGTCACTTGAATGAAAGGTATGTGCGTAAACGTGGTACAATATTTCCAGTGTATGCTGTGCCGGAGCAAAAGGGGGGGGGGGGGGGGGGCCGCCCCCACAAACACCGAAAGCGGAAAGGGCACCGAAAATGAGATCCCCCTCCAAAAAAACAAAAATATTGTTGAAAAATGTTGAATTGGAAGAAAAAAAAACGGCAAAGCCTAGCCTAAATAAAATTGTTCTTCAAAAATTAATTTTTGAGTCGCAGCATTAGTTTATGATGGAGGTACCCTCTAATTGGCAAGAAAACTCACCAGAACATGAATTTGGCAACAAATACTTAATTTTCAGTACGGTATTAGGGACTTGTTAACAATAAAACTGTTAAAACACTTAAAAAACTAGAACTGCCGCAAATTGTGTATTTCGCACAGCCACCATGCTGGGAAAATCATCCGTTATGACGGCTGTCACAATTTATGGCCGCTTCCAACTTTTTTTAATGTTTTAACATTTTAATTGTCGAAAATTAAATATTTGTTGCCGAATTCATGTTCGTGTTAGCTTTCTGGCCAGTCGGATGGCACCTCTATCATAAACTAAACACAACTGTGTCCTTCAAATGTATAGACAAATATTTTTGTGTCATGCCTATCTATCTCATCGCCATCATGTCAGATTCGTCTGTTTACAGTGTGTTGGCGTTATCTCTGTGGCATCGATATGGGTTCAGTTTTGGCTCGAGTTGGGAAGGTGGCGCGGGGAGGGGTGGTTGCAATCACTGCATAATTGGATGCTCAAGCAGGGTGCTCAATGAGCTACTGGCACCGGGTGCTAAAACGTCTTGCTCCGGCACTGAGTGTATGACTCTTCATGACGGTGTATTTCCGACATACCTTCTCGTTATTAGCATTGATTTGTGTATTAATGCAGTGCGTGTGTATGCTCTTAAGAGCGTTTAGAAAGAACTGCGTGTCATTGAAATTAGCCTCGAGCGCTGTATGCAACAGGAATACCACATTGCCATAAAAGCAAGATGGCGGGCCAATACGAAAATTGTCGGACAATTGCTCGATATTTCTTTCAGTTTGTAATGTAACTTGTGATTATGTAAAAATTATCGTTATTAAAATAGTCTCTTGTTTTTTGGCAACCTAGGGTGCCTTCGAAGACTGATTTCTATTGAGTTACTCAGGTTTCTCTTGGATCATGGAGTAACTCAAAATAGTCAACCCTGGCATTCCTGATCAAGCGTTAGTACGGCACGATCACTTCACTCCTAGGGAGTTAATACACACGGTCGCGAAATTTTGAGTTACTCCGTGCAGTTGGGTCAATTTTCGAAGGCGCCCCTTGTGAACGCAGTTTACCATCCTATTGGATCTGGATGCATACAACTTTTTTTTACACAGACTGTCCGGATCCCAAGAAAATGCTGATTTTTCAATTTTCCGTATTTTTTCAAATTTCCTGTCGCGCTCGCTGCGGCTAATTACATAACATCAGAAAACCGCACGCAAAAACTTGTCCGGGCAACCGAAATCTGGCCGTCCAAAAAACGGGATCTGAATGAAGCCTGGGATCCGGTATCCGTGTTAAAAAAGTTATTTACGATCTGGATAGGGTTTGGGTTGACTGATAGTGCCTTGGCTGTATAAGTCATCGGTCCCGAGTGGCTACAGCTCTGTTCAAGAAGGAAGGGCCACTCTTGTAAAGCTGGAATAATGAACACGTTCCCACTTACCCCAAAGGCGATCACAACGCCAGTTCGAAATTCATGGAGCCGTATGATGAACACGATTGATAGATGGGAAAAACGACAGCGAAACGACAGAAGTATTTCACGAGTTTCACTTTCACTTTGTGGGTTGGATGTTTATAAACTTTGCATCTGGATGTGCGCAGAGCGATCTCTGCCAAAGAGTGTTCTTGCGACTGCGTAAGTCAATCGTCCCAATCGAGAGTTCTTAAAAACGGGTTGCCGCCCAAATGAAAGTTTTGCAGTATCTAGCGCTGTCTAGTTATTTCTATAGCGCTTGCTGGCAGCAAGCCATTGGAATGCACAAAGCAATATCTTTTTTCACAACCAACAAACCACGTGCCTTATCGCACCTCGCGGTAGAAACGCTCCAAATTGAACTCTTTTGCCTGAGAGCTCGAGGTTCGCTTCAACCTCGGTGATGCTTGTTTGGGGAGTATCTCACACGACCTTCCTGTATTTTATTTTATTAATATCTGCTCGTTGCAGTTTATTTATCTTGAAGCAGGTTATTGTGAGGCTGATCACTCCTATATTGTTTCGATGTAATTTATTTTCCTTAATTTAATATTAAGCCATGTTTAATATTCTTGCGTTTTTCATTGGTGTGTTCCCGGCTCAATCGGGGCCTTCAAAAGCCACAAGCCAAACTTAACCAGTCTGGAGGCAGAGCAGAGTTTATTCATGGACATTCGGTATGTTAACGGTTCCAAACTGTCTTCAACTGGACAAGTTTGGATTGGTAGTTATCGCAGGTACTCGTCGTCTGAGGGTAGCGACGTCATTCTTGTCTGCAGCTCCTCGTCAGCTGTTCTGACGTCACAAATCTGTCACGCTGTGACTGCCACACGTCGTTCCTGCCAAGGTGTAATTCTGCAACCACTTATAAGCTGCCCTTTTCTCCATAATTCCAAATCTCTGCTGAAGATGGCCATCCTGTGCACGTTGGAGCTTCTCGGTGGATAATCCAGCCTTACAAAGGTAAAAGAACTGCTATTCTCCTAGCCTTGCAATTTTACAATAGAGCAGTGACACAACGTAGTATTATTGTTTATAACTCTATGCTGGAGCCTTAATGGGTTAGTTGCAAGGGGCACTGCAGAGAGAAACAGAAGGGCGTCATACTGAAGCCGATGCTGTGAAGAATGATTTCTTAGACCTAAAACGCGCGATTTTTGTTGTTGGAGAAAACAACGTTATTTTAAGCCTAAGAAATCCGCTCTTCCGTTGTTTTTCCCTCCATTTTTATGTAGTGCACCTTGTAGTTATGCCCTCCAAAACCCATACTGGTGCCAATATGACGGCAAATGTAGTTGATAGTTTGGTTTATTGAAGCCCTAGGCCATGAACTAGTGTAACAACATTGCAATGAGGTGTTCTCCTCATAATTGTAATTACTAGATGGACCCGTGCATGCTGCACGATGATTGAATTTCCCGAATTAAGCTTCTCCCGGTGTTTTGTCGTGTTAGGGAAGTAACTTGTGGCTGTCAATTTCTCCCCCGCCCCCCGTAGACCTCTACCCGCTTCCGTGCTCCCAACACCCCTACATCCCCTCCCAGACTCCCACAGTGTGGGAACTGTGTCTCCCCGGCACCAGAGGTGTTTAGGCATTGGTTTTAACGTATCTCCCCCCCCCCCCAGAGAATGGCCCCCTCCCCCCGAAATGTGACAGAGTCCCGCCTATATACCCTTCTCATCTCTCTCTGACCGGAAATGGTGACATTCCCACGGATATTTTTGTGTAGCCCCGGAAAAGTCACACAAAAAACCCAATCACTGAGAAGCCCCGCATTCAGTAAGCAAGTCCGCTCATCAACTAAAGTCCAAACGTTGGCAATGGCACACTCCACAACAAAATAAAGTACATTGTCGTTATAATTGTTGCAATTACAATTGTTTTTTTCATTTACCGAGTCTGAACGATCGCGCGCACAATGATTGTTGCTGCTTACTTTGAAACAATTCAGCTCAGCTCTGAAAGCCTCTACGAAGCGAATAATATATTTTATCGTTGATAGCTGCCAATTTCGAGAACGTGGCTTAATTGGTGTAAAACTATACGGGTTTAGCTGAAACGGGGGTCTTTCATTTTACCCATCAAGTAGCCTACGAACTGTTTTAGATGAAACTTTGGGCATAACACGTGCACCAAGAATTGTTATGCACCGTAGCAAAGACATCACACGTGCACGAAAAATAGAAAAAAAAAGCGTTACTTTTAATTATTGCTGCTGCTGCTGATTCCTGAGCGCTTACGGTATTAACATAGTAGATTATTATTATCGACTAGTTGTGCCCATGCTGCGCCCCCCCCCCCCCCCCCGCCTCCCTCCAGGTGTTTGGTCTTTGGTTTTAAATGTATCAAACCGAAGACCGAACACGTGAATGGCTCCCACATATACCCTCTCCCCCACAATTACTTTAACCCCCCAATCCCCACACGACTGCCCCCTCCCCATACACACTTGCTGGCCTCCCCCTCCCCGAAAACGTCACCCCGTGACATTCTCCCTTAGGTGCAGCCCCGGAAAAGTCGGTGGCGTGTGTTTGACTGAAGGCTAAAAAATACCGTATCACTGAGAAATATTTCCGAGGGCCCGATATAAATCCAGGGTTTGTCAATGTTATTGATAGGTGTTAGTCATCTCACTAACTCTTTATTTTTCCCCCTTTTCATATCCATGGTACCAATGGCACTTCGTTGTAGCGAGGTCGTCGCTACGTAATTTGCTCCCCTTGAGCCGCCGAGTAACCTCTGATTGTGCAAGGTCATTATCAATACTACGTCAGCATTGACCCATGTCCAGCTGAAACTTAGCCATGAGTTGGCTTCACTGCATGAATGTCTGTATTTTCACGCATCCGCCATTATTGCCTCAGAGACCGACGGAACTCCAACCTTTTTACTGTTTAATGTTTACCCCCTCACATGAGTTCATTTTATTGCTCTTCATCTTGTGAAAACAGCCACGACTTTTATAGTGGCCGCGGCCGATCTTGAGTTCTCCGCAAAACAAACACAGATAATCGATTATAAGTTTTCAGTAGCAGAGTACCTTGTTGATATCCAAGATGGTTACAAAAACAATGGCGGCCATCGATTCAAGCCACCCCATCCAGGAAGACGTAGCCTCTCACAAAATACTTCCAGGACTCAAGTTACACCGCGCACACAATAATATTGTTGTTACTTACGAATTTCGTATATCTAAAGCACTCTCCAGCTCGACATCCCCAAATAAATGTCACCCAATACTTTTGCAAACTGAAACATGCTTTGGTATAATTTGACCATCGTTATAGTTGTAAGTACCATGTTTATTATTTTCATTTTAGTTTAAAACTAATACGCTCCCTCTCCAAATGATTCCTAGCGTTGTGCCCGGAGTTAACATAACTCCGTGTTGGTATTATTCTGGCACCCCGTGCCCGGGACCTCTGTGCCTGAAAACTGAAACCCCCCCCCCCCCCCACCAAACTAAACGAAATCGCTACAAATTAACGCCCCCTCCCCAATTTCGTCAAGTTGTAGCGATTTCGTTTAGTTTGAGGTGGAGGGGGGGGGGGTGAGTTTGTTTTCTGACACAGAGGTTCCGGGCACGGGGTGCCAGAATTGTACCAACACGGGGTTATGTTAACTCCGGAATTTTCTTAAATTATAGTAATTATACCCGGAATACTATAGTAATTATACATAGTAATGTATATAGTAATATAGTAATATATATAGTAATATAGTAATATATGTAGTAATATAGTAATATATATAGTAATATATATAGTAATATAGTAATATATATAGTAATATAGTAATATATATAGTAATTATACGTAGAATTATAGTAACTCTGGATTCGTAATTTGCTTTAAAATTGTTTGAAACAATCCGGAATTGTAGTAACACGGAATTACCGTAAATAACACCCCTGCCTCGCTCGCGCTGCCGTGCTCGCTGCGGCTGTACATATAACATCAGAAACCCCCAACCATATTAATGTCAAATTGGACAAGAGTTACCACAATTCCGGATTATTTCAAACACCTTTAAAGCAAATTAAGAAACCGGCGTTACTGTAATTCCGGGTCCAAACATAGGGGTCAGTATTTAAGAAAATTCTGGAGTTAACATAACTCCGTGTCGCTACGAGTCCGCGCCCCCCTGGGCCCAACGCTACGAATCCTTTGGACAGGGCGGCGAATTTACAAAACGAACCGACGAGGTTTCCAAAGTCTGCCAACCGATGGCGCCATTAGCAAACGTGCCGTTGAAACGACAGAAGCATTTCACGTGTTTCGCTTTCACTTTGTGTATCGGATCTTTACATTTCGCATCTGGATGTGCGCAGGGCGAGCTTTGCTAAAGAGTGTTCTTTTGCAGTATCTAGCGCTGTCTAGTTCTTTCTAGCGCTTGCTCACCGCAAGCAAAGGGATGCACAAAGAAATATCTTTTAACGCAACTAACAAACCATGTGCCTCCTTAACGGTACATTCCTACTTGTCCTATAACAACCACGGGCAGATTTCCATCCGCGCATGTTACCCGTCGCACCGTTTTACGAGACGCGGCGTAGTGATACAAGGCCAACTGAGATAGTAGCTCCGTAAAGATTTTGGTATTTTAACATCAGACTTTATAATTTTTAAAGCTAGTATCTTATAATTTTTTTCGGCCATCTATTGGCATAAATAACTTTAGTTTTTACCGCGTTAGTCTTTTAGATTTTTGATCTCACGGTAATTATTAGGAAACCATTAGAATTTACTACATGCACACACACACATGAAAAGTTAGGTGAATATTAGAAGGATGCTATTAAATTAGTTCCCAATGTTCAATAGTAAATTTTTTAGACGCCACATTTTAAAACGGATTTTTACCAAGGGATTGTCTAACGGGAATTAAATAGACCTTTTGGGCCGTACTTGATGTGGAGGATTGAGAAAAATGTACTTTAATTAATGAGTTAAAATGTGGTACATCGTCGTGAACCTGGAAGCAAGCCATAAAGATTAACGATAATACTGCCACTAGATGGCGCCACGGTACATTCTTTCTATTCTACCGTGGCGCCATCTTGTGGCAGTAATATCCTTAATCTTTACAGCCTGCTTCCAACTGCGCGAGGAGGTACCAACTTTTTACTTCCAATCTGATAAGCATTGAGATACTTATTGTTCAGAATACATAGCCACTGAAGGAGGTTGGTAGTCGCTCACTAAACCTGACTTGCTTTGACAGGCAGGGTCCCCCTTTCCAGACACCGAAACACCACCTGCTTCAGCTCTGCCATCACCCCAAACTATACCAGTAGGTTTCACGCAGGTCTTTTGGCTAAACAAAGACAGAGCTTAGCATAGCAAGCAGCCTAAAGGAGCTGACATGGAAAGGGAGCCCTAACAAAATTTCTTCCATACAGTGTCGGCTAGAGAGAACCTTTTGCCTTCAGTGACAGTGGGCCTTACTCTGGCCTGCACTGAATATTATCTCAGGTGCGTGTTGTGATCGGAGGTTTCTGGTTCGTATTCCAGGATTTGACCCTCGCCATCCTAGACTTCTTTCTCCTTTAAAACTTCTAGTACGGTTCAAAATTGAGCCGGATCAGCTATACGAGAATTACTTTGCTTGAGGTGACTTAAAGGGGCTAGATGCAGCACCGCAGAATCTTCGAGCAATATAAAGAAAATAGCGGTCAATTATTAAAAATAAAACAATACTATTCGCAGCAGCGCCGCGATTTTTATAACTAAAACGAGATCACGTGACCCACATCAGCCTATTGGATGGCGGACAATCTGGAACGTGGGCAATATTTTAGAATATTTTAGAAAATTTTAGAATATGGGCAACGCTATCGAAATGGTGAACAGGTGGCTTTAATTAGCCTCCAAGAAATTTACTTAAAAAAACTGGGTTCTTGGTTTTTTTTACGTTTAAATTTATCTCAATTTTAGTTTTCTGTAAAGCCGAAGCGGCTAGGACGCCTATAGCAACGACTTTGCCCGTCCGTCCGACGTCTTTTTCGGTAGTAGTCTTTAAATGGACTTTAAAAAACACGGCAAATTAAAACCGCATTGCCTCCTTATAGCTAATTGGCTTTTTGGACGTAACTTAATAAGATAATACCATTTGATCGTCACATTTAACCACTACACGACGACACGCAACCATATAAAAAAAATCAAATAATTTCGTTAACGACACACATTAGCTTCATTAAATAAAAAACTCGGCACCATGGTGCATGAATTAATAGGCCTCCTCTCGAACCCAATTCTCCATCACTAGCTACTTCCGAAATTAAAACTGCACGTAAAAATTAGGCCTAAAAGCTGACAATTACACCTAAAATCTAAAGGTAGGCCTAAAAGCCAACAAATTTTTAAATGGCATTTGCGATGGTAACTTTTAGATTACATAATAGCCATCGATGTTGCAGTGCGTAATAGGTCTGCGCCTCAACATTTTTGTTACAAAAGTAGCGGAAGTGTACAGAAGAACGGTTGCGACTAGGTAGTCGCTGCAGCCGCCTGTTTCTTCTTTGTTTGTTTGTGGTGTTCACGTTAATAAACTCTTTTTTTACGAGGTCACTTTCGTTCAGAAGTCTGGACTTAAAATTAAATTAAGCCCAACTTCAAAGTTTTCAATGGCAGGAGAAAAAAACATGCCGGTACGTGCCCATCTGGCGCGACAGTCAAATATTTGTTAGCGCCACTCAAAAACTACATCTCGATATATAACCATTCGAAGCCAACTAAAAAATCGTTCAGTGAAAATGTGAGTTGATCACATTGCGTCCGCTGAAGTTAGTTTTAGCGTCGCATGTGCTGGTTTTGCTTTTGCTGTTTAGCATCAAAAGCGGGTCTGGCTGTGAATGTCGCTAACTACTTGTCCTGCCTCCATTGTCCAAAACAGCCGCCAGATGTCAGCAGCCATACGTGCAGGAGCGTGAGATGGCGAAGCCGCCTTAATGGGGCAGCTAGCCTGCAGCAGAAGTCTATGTCATTTCCACGACCTTGCGTTTTTCGTATTTTATTTGTATTATTATTTCCCCCCGTCCCCTAACTCTCAGTACAGGTTCCAAGTTGTCAATAAACTTTAAAAAACTGAAAAACTCGTCGTCGTCAATTTTTTAAACACGGGTTTCCAAACCTGTTCAATTGAACCTGTCAGTTACAGCCAACAAGAGGTATCGGTTCTTAAACGTAAACTCCGTCAAATGTTTTTTTTTAATAGAAAAATACCAATTGAAAACAGACGGGCATATCTTATTACCGAATTTAAGCAAAAAATGAAAATTTCTTAAGTTTTGGTTGCCAAACAGCATAAAAGTCACTATTAATGAGACTGCCTACCGTTTTCTTGTTGAAAAAAAAACGAAGTGAATAACGTTGATATTTGCCTAATCAAGACACACGCTAGTGTTGTCGCCTGTCAAGATAAACAATAGGCGTTAAAAATCTGCGCGTGATCACTCGGCACGCTAGAGCCCCAGCCAGACTGGCAACTCGCGGCTGCGTGGCGTCGCAGGATGGTTTACCAAAGATGTCAAAATCGGCCCTTAAACGCAAAACCAACCATACGATTGCTGCAATTTTGACCTTTAGGCATGTAGTAACGCATCGCTTCTTAACTTTAATTACACCCGAAGCTGATATGAGCAAATATCATTATGATGTAAGCAGCATGACTCATTATTTCGTACAATGGCAGTAATAATTCTTCAGTGACCCCACCTCAATAATATTTCTTGATATGGCAGTCGATTCTCACTACTAGATGAAGCCTATGCTGCGCACGGCTGGTGTTGGATGCTCCGTTTGCAACACTGGTATGGTTTAGTTGCTCATGTTTCACCGATTTCAGTTTCTTCAATCAAATTGTTGCGCACACTGCCTAACAAACGCTGATTTTCGTTCGATTTGCTCACTCAATCAGCGTATCCTGCGACTCAAATGACAGGATGCCCCGTTTTAAAAATTGGGACGCTCAAGCTTCGTTGCAGTATAAGAGAGGCAGAAAGTAAATCGCCGACAATGCTCATTAGCATTTTGTTTTCATTTACAGAGGTAGTATTGCTGCCGACCACTTAAATAAATAAATAAATAAATAAATAAATGGGTGGAGCCCACTTCGGATAATTCTGTATAAATTAACGAAGATAAGTGAAGAAAAATGTTTATTAATTAGTATGGATTGGGTTGCCAATCTGAATCAGGGTCATGCCACTCAAACGAAACGTAAGTGCATAAAGGTGGCATACTGTACTGCGTTGTGTATGATGTATGACTCTTAGTGTTTGGCTTGTTTTCCTCTGACCGCAGCCACTGTTGGCATTTTCGGGAAGAGTAGGGCTCTGTGATGCCTCACGCTCATGTCAATTGTGGCGTGTAGAAGATTCTAGGAATTTCCTATTGGAAATGCCTAGAAATTGTCTCTTATCATCTTCTGGCGGAAAACCTCCTGGGACCACGTCAGGTTTCGTGTGGCTAATGCGACTAGTTTCTTCTATTGCAGTTTCCCAAACCAGGCAGGTTTAATTTTACGTCACTTTTAGAACACACTGCTCTTCCCCCCCCCCCCCCTCCCGACTTGACTATAGTCGCCCAGTTCGTCGAAGTTAGGCGAGACATTAAGCAACTTCAATAACTGAACCACCAACACGAATTACAATGTATTTGTTGGGGAATGTGAATTTGAATTTATTGGTCAAAAGCCATGGCCTAGTGCCGTGCGCCCTGGTACAAAACACTAATGAAACTACAACTTCATTTGTTGGGGATTTGAATTTGAATTTATTACTGGGGGGGGGGCGTGACCCAAGGTCTTACGCTCCCCAAAACGTTAGCATACAACACTTGACATTACAAAGGCAAAAAACATGGCAAGCGCCTTAAACACACAACAACAACAAATACTCATAACACCAGGAATGGGAGGAGGGAAGAGGACAGGAATGCCGGATGAGACAGGGACACCAGTGCCTTCACGGAGGAGGCGACTGCTAGTAGCCGTTTCACTAGATTCTCACCGCAAGTGAGGGAAAGGAAACCCCCTAGAGTTGGATCAGCTCGGAGATACTGGAGCGAGGACTGGAGAGCGCGGCAAGCCAGGAGAAGATGTTCCGGGGTAAAAGCAACACCACAATCATATCACGACAGACTGGAGAATGAACCCAGCCGAGTCTGTATCGGAGAGCACAGGAGCGAGTGCCCCGTACGAAGTCGGGCCAATGATTTGCCCAGAAGGGGTCCGACAAGCGTGTAAATCATGACACCGTATGATGTACGGGGAGTAAATCACTGGTAAATCAATGAATTAGTAAATCACTGTAAATCAATAAATCAGAAGCAAATCAGTAAATCACTGATAAATCAGTAGATCAAGGGTAAATCGTGTAAATCAGGATATCATTATAAATCAATAAATCAGAAGAAAATCAGTAAACCACTGGTAAATCAGTAAATCAAGGGTAGATCGTGTAAATCAGGAAATCATTATAAATCAAAAAATCAGAAGAAAATCAGTAAATCACTGGTAAATCAGTAAATCAAGGGTAAATGGAGAGTAAATCACTGTAAATCGTGTAAATCAGGAAATCAATAAATCACAAGCAAATCAGTAAATCACTGGTAAACCAGTAAATCAAGGATCATCCTTGAAATCAACCAGTAAAATCATGGAGGCATTTATTCGGGAGATCATGCTCGAATATTGCACTTTAAACAACTTACTTGACTGCAATCAATTCGGCTTCCTCCCAAAACGATCTACTACCCTTCAATTACTTGTAGCACTTGATCGGTGGACAACCGCTGCTGACATCGGTGTTGCATCTGATGTAATATATTTTGATTTCAAACGTGCTTTTGATTCCGTGGTACATACAAAACTTCTGGCAAAACTAACCAGACTTGGCTTCAGAAACCCTCTATTAGGTTGGTTAACAGCTTTTCTACAGAATCGATCTCAGCAAGTGCGCATTGCTACGGAGTTATCAACTAGCCTTCCAGTTACAAGTGGGGTTCCCCAAGGTTCAGTCCTGGGGCCTCTACTATTTGTTCTATTCACGTCCGATTTATTACCATCTCAACCTACTTCTGATGTTTTAAATCTTAAATTCGCTGACGATGTAAAGGCAAGTACGGAAGTACTTGTCACAAGTGACCACGACCTACTGGATTCAACGATTCAAGCTGTTTCTGACTGGTCAACAGTCTGGCAACTGCCACTTTCTGTGGAGAAATGTTTTTCTTTTCACCTTGGGAAAACAAACCCTGTTGCCCCCTTTCATTTAAACGGTAGTTTACTACCCACTTTGGATTTGGCTAAGGACCTCGGTGTGTGGTTCACAGTTGACCTAAAACCCTCTACCCACTGTGCAAAAATAACTGCACAAGCTTTCAAGAGACTTCACATCGTAAATCGTTGTTTTGCTCGAGCAAATTCTAACACCCGTGTCTGGGCTTTTAAGGTCTTTGTACGGCCACTTCTTGAATACGCTAGCCCTGTGTGGTCTCCATACCTTTTGTCTGACATTGACCATTTGGAGTCGGTACAGCGTTTCTTTACAAGATCACTTCCAGACATGGGAAACTTGAAATCCGGTAAACGCTTGTTGCGTGCGGGCCTACAACCATTAGAACTGCGTCGCCTGCATGCAGATCTTGCCCTGACTTACCAGATTTTACACGAAAATTTCCTAGTTATCACCCCCTTCTTTGACATGTCGCATTATAAAGCTACGCGTGGACACTCCCTTAAACTGGTAGTTAATAAACCACGGTTGGACTGTCGAAAGTATTTCTTCGCTCTTCGGGTGGTGAATCCATGGAACTCACTGCCGGACGACCTTGTCATGTCCAAGACCATATCAGCTTTTCGTCGGGGCCTTCTCCAGGTGGACCTTTCACGTTTCCTGCAACGAACGTACGATTAACAATATTTTGCTCAACCTGTCGGTGATCTCCTCGCACCACGAAATTGGCCTGCTTCAACTCTTGAGTTTTTAAATCTCCAAAACATAACATTTCCTTTTAATAAATGGGAACGGTGTCAGTGGCCATGCCCTTCCGTCTCCTTGCCGAACTCTTACAATCGGCTAAACAATTTTATTATTATTATTATTATTATAAAAAAAAATCAAGAGTAAATCATTGTAAATCGTGTAAATCATTCTAAATCAGGAAATCATTGTAAATCAGTAAATCAATGTAAATCAGTAAATCACTCGTAAATCACTATAAATCAAAGTTAAATCAGTAAATCAAAGGTAAATCAGTAAATCAAGGGTAAATCAATAAATCAAAGTATGCCAGTAAATCGAAGGTAAATCTGTAAATCAAGCACACTAGTCAAGCCTTTGTCAGACCCCTCGCTTACCCATCTAAAGCGGGAGACCAGCAAGGTGCGAAAACTAGCTACACTCGCTGAGGATGTCACTGATCTCTATCATTGATCAGGATAGGGCGAACCAAGAGGTTGGGAGAGGCGGCGAACAACACCATTACACATTTCTAGATCTTCCAATCTTAAAGGTACATTCCTCCCAGCGCCATTTTTCTCGATCCTCCACATCAAGTACGGCCCCAAAGTTCTATTTCCTTACCGTTAGTCTTTCCCTTGCTAAAAATCCGCTTAAAACGTATCGAATAGGAGATTTTCTGTTGAATAATTGTTAACCTTATTTACTGCTGTCCGCAGTATATGATGCATTGCGCACTTACAATAATCATGACGTTTCGTCTCTGTGTGTATGTACACGTACTAATTTTCTAATAATTACCATGAGATCAAAAATCTAAAAGACTAATGCGGTAAAAATTAAAATTAATTATTCCAATAGATCGCCGAAGCAAAATTATAAGACACTGGCCTAGAAAATTATAAATTGTGATTTTAAAATGCGAGAATCATTCCGGTTCGTGACGACACAATCAATGGGTTCACGCTGGCTGGACTATTAGGCGCAATGCCAACTGAGATAGTAGCTGCGTTTTTTGCTGCGAGGAACGAAGCTACTGTGTCAGTTGACCTTGACTATGATAAATGCGCGGATGCGATCGACGCGTAGCTGTTATAAGGCTTGCGGAAGGTTATAAGGCAGGCGGTATGTTGCTTTAAGTTTTTTCTACAAATCCCCTTCCTTCTAATGTGGTGGCAAGCATCACTCTTTTAAGTTCAACTCACATCTCCAAAACCTTCACTAAGCTCTTCACTACATACCCGCAGAGAAGCTGTTAACCTTACATTTTCTTTCTTCGGCGTCTCTTCCATCCATGACTCAGTTTTCTTTCTGCTTTCGGGGTTGTTATTGTCCTGTTATCCCTCCCCAATCTTCCCATTTAGCTTACACCACTATAGTGTCCGCGGCCTATCTTGAGTTCGCCCCAGAACGACATAGATAATCAATTGTATGTTTTTGGTAGCAGAGTGCCTTGTTGATATCCAAGATGGTTACAAAAACAATGGCGGCCGTCGATTAATGCCGCCCCCTCCAGGAAAACGTAGCCGCTCATAAAATACGTGCAGGACTCAATATAAACCGCGCACACAATAGGATGCATACTTAGAAGGTAACGAGAAAAAAAAAAACCATAAATTTTCTAAAATTTTGGCTATTCCGCCAGATGAATTCATGGAGACTTTTCAGGTCTTCGTCGTGAGGTTAACTTTACCCATTTTAACTTGTAAATTACGATCCTTGGCCCTTTTATGAACTCCTAAAGGCAAAAAGAATGACACAGATGCGTTGCACACATTTTTCACAATTACCCAACAAAATTTCATTACATTCATGGAAAAATGGTTCTCTTTTCTGTTCACAGACGGCACTCGACGTCACAGCTCAGCCCATTAACGGCGCGCACATAACTTTTTTTTTTAACGCCCACAGACCGCATCCCACGGTAATGATGAGTTTTGAATTATTCTTATTTTTCCAAATTACGTGCCTGCGGCTAAACATGCAACATCAGAAACCCGCAACCCAAACCTGACCGGCCAAAATCGTGATCCGGCTGATGTCTGAGATCCGTACAGACGCTTCCGATCCGGATGTCAGTGTAAAAAAAAAAATTAGTTGCTAACAGCCCCCTTTCAGTCAATGACTTTTTATTTTGTAAGAGTTTATTTCTAAGGTTTCTTTCGAAAAAAGAACAACATTGTGGTGTCAAACGTACGTTCTGCTTAGAAACAAACTCCGTAAATATAAAAACTGGTTGGTAGCTGAAGTGAATGGAAAAGAAAAGCATATTTCTGTAAACCAAGGCCAGCTGAGGTTGAAGCCTCGTAGTGCAGCGAGAAACGTACCTTCAATCTCAGTTGGCCTAGTTACAAACATGGCCTAGTTTGTTGCCCCCATGGCATTGCTAGGGGGCAAACTAGCTGACCC
Organism: Lithobius niger; assembly: GCA_023313725.1. NCBI lineage: Eukaryota > Metazoa > Arthropoda > Chilopoda > Lithobiomorpha > Lithobiidae > Lithobius > Lithobius niger. Next base: position 22,669 of record JAHWFP010110785.1, read on the forward strand.
CCTAGCAAACAGTCCTCCCTCCCCACTTAATCGCCCCAGCTCATCCCCCCCCCCTTCCCGCACTCTGTTTCTTTCCCTGCCTGCCCCCCCCTCCCTTGCTGGTACCCACTCATTGGTTATTCAGTTAGGTATTGCCCTCCTGTAAACCTTCTCCCCCCCCCTCCGCATTCCACCCATTACGCTGTATAATTATCCTCTTCCCTGCTCCCCTCCCTTGGAAACCCTTGTGTTAATTGCGTTTTCAATGGAGGGCGCCACTGTTATTCTCAGTGTGGCTGAGTTGCCCGTTTCTCCGTTTTGATACCAAGAGCGATAAGCCCGCAACAACGATAGTGCATGCAGTGATTGTTACTCAACCAACTTTGAAACTACTCAACTGGGCTGTAATAGCCAGCATTATTGAACAGTATGTGGTTGTCGACTGCTCGCCCTTTTTCTTTGCTACCGTCCCAAGAATGAACCCGCTCGCCCTCTTGCTGATTGTTACAGCGCACTGTTGAACTCGGGCCACTAGGGTCTTAATAAACCTTGAAACCTTGAACTCGGATAGCCAGCATTACTGAAGCAATATTTCGTTTGTCAGCGATTATCGCCCTTGGGCCTCTTTCGTTTTAGTTAAAGACGGGCAAGCCAAAGGCTCACAAGAAATAACTAAATACAGATGCAAACCTATTTACGTTGCCTTTTGGAGTTACATGCCAGACTACCTGAGCGGGGAATCGAACCCAAGACCTTTGAAACCAAAGCAAGGTCCTACCGCTGAGCCAGACTGACACGGCCTTTTTAAAGGAAACGTCCATAGGCAACATTTAACACGACAATATACACATATCAACAAACACTTTCCAATCGCCACTGGAGGGACGCTTATTTGCCGCGCCATCCTCCAAGTAAAATGGAACACCAAACGTGAAATAATGATTAAAGACGGTAAAGCCAAAGGCTCACAAGAAATAACTAAATACAGACGCAAACCTATGTCAGTCTGGCTCAGTGGTAGAACCTCGGCCTTTGGTTTCAAAGGTCCTGGGTTCGATTCCCCACTCGGGCAGTCTGACATATAAGTCCAAAAGGCAACGTAAATAGGTTTGTATCTGTATTTAGTTACTTCATTTTAGTGCATGCTGATGATTTTGCTAAGTGCAAGCGTTTTATATGTATGGTAGATAGATGATCTACATATAAATTTTTGCGATTCGTCCCCTGGGCGCATACCGATTTTGACCGTGATCCGAGTACCTTTCATTTTTCGAGTACAAAAAATGCTTGGATCGTATTACAAGTGTCCGTTACAAGCGGAACTATCATTTAGTAAACTCGTATTTAGCTTTCTTGTAACTTACTAAGTCGACGGCAGCATACTTGAGAGGAAAAATTTCTTTCTATGTCCACATCGGTGTCACTATATTGTTACAATTCAAACCATACAATTAAATTCACGCATTACACACACAGTTGCCTTTATTTACAAACTCTGGAAATGAAATATACAATGAAATATACATCCACGGGTAAAATATTACCTACTTTTTTTTACTTTAAACTTGTAAATGCGACTAACCGCCGCTACACATTTTCTTCACAAGTAGTGAGTGCATTGAGTTGCTTCCAGTTCACCTCTCTGGGTGGGCCTTTCCACTGCTCACTGATCTCTACACGCAAACTGGATGCAAACCAGTTTTGAGTGTACCTAAGAAACGGGCACTTGCCGAAGTACAAAATCCAAGGTTAAAGTTAAAGTCTGGAATGCATGGTTGACAATATACTTGGACTCGGCTTCTGAACAAAGCACGTTTTCCAACATTCTGATAATTTAAGACCGCAGTGTAGCATGACACAGGAACGCAGTAAGAAGGTTAAAAAATAAAAAAAAATTTAAAAAAATCACATGAGAAAGATCCTTAGGAGCTTAAGAAAAATAATCATCAGCAGCGTCGTTACAATTAAAGTAACGTTTTTTTCATCGCTACAATTGAAAGTAACGTTTTTTTCCCATCGCTACAATTGAAAGTAACGTTTTTTCATCGCTACAATTAAAAGTGTAACTGGTTTAAACCATGAGCAAATCACCATACAGTTTGTTTGGCATTATTAAATTAACACCACTGGAGTGGGGGAAAGGATACCAGTGATGCTTGTGATATTGTGATTACTCTAATACCTTGATAAAAATTACTTAACGTACCGTACTGACCCTCGTAAATTGATCTTTCGTCTGCTTATTAAATGTCTGCTAATGCAATTACAGCTCTAATTATTGAAATAAGCCTAATCACGTACAAACAGGCCTAAATACCAGTGGCGACACCGAGTCGGACGCCAACGAACGAATGATATAATCCCTATTATGTGAACAACAGTCCGGAGATATTAACGCAATCGCACAACGTAATTCTTCATAATGCCGAATGCTAGTTCACAATGCACTATTATACTTGACGCTTGACCATTCACTGAGAAGAGTTCTACGCGATCACACCAAGACTTTTCCCGAGGTTGCTTCCCCTCCTGCCATTCATCAGAATTGTCCATTTTGGTACAACGTTTGGGTCAGTGGACTCCCCACAAGGGTAGGTAAGCTAGTTCTTATTCGCTCTTTTATCCTCTCCTTCCTATTGATCGAGGGTACAGGGAGGTTTCTTAAGTCACTTTATCTTACGTCGATGTAGTGCTGAGAGCGCTTTAAGAACCTCCGTGTACCCACCTAAAACCATTTCAAGTCGCTTTATCTCAAACCACCTCGTTACGTCGACGTAAGGAGTTGAAGCGCTTCAAAAACCTACGTGTACCCACCCAAAACCCATCTAAGGATTGCTTCCCTTTGATTGGTTGAAACGAGTGCGCTTAAACGTCACGAAGCTAGGGAGTAACTTGTCATTTCCCTAAAACGAAGTCGAAAGAACAGCTAGTTGAATGGGGAACATGGGAATAGAGAAAGACTTGGTTGATGGGGGATTAGATAAACGCGACGCTTCAGGAAAACGTCTCATTTTCTGCATGGCCAATCTGAACAAGTTGAGAAAACGCACCTCACTTTGAGTTTAATTTAAAAAGGGATGGGTTACAGTTTGAAGATGTGGTCCATGGTTTTAGGGAGGAAAGGGGGAAATAGTTGAAGAAAAGGTCCTTTTCAACTGTTAAGGTATATAGGTCGGTGGGGACAATTTTCTGACGAAATATCCAGGATCTTTCACACACGACAACCGACATGAGTACGAGCGTATTTCTTTTACCATTCTCTTTTCCGGTGCCGTTCCATTCTCCTTTAGTTATAGAGGTGGACAGAAAAAAATAGGCAAAAAACAAGCCCGATTTTACATACTGTAACACCCAGTTTGCACTGCCGAGATCAGTACATTTCATCCATCTTTACGTTGAGATCACAACGTAAAAGCACAAACACGTGAAATTCTAAATATTAACAATGTTGGATGATCATTAGGGATTAGGGACTTACCACCCGATGCCGGTACCAATTTGGTGGTACCGATTTACTACCACGCCAATATTCCGTTACACTGTTGGTTAGTCTCCTCCATTACCCATTTCTAGACCAATATACAGGGTGGGCCACAAAAAACTGACGACCCTAAAGTTCTAAGCCCAACTTTTCTAGTTAGCACTCCTCAGAACCAGGAGAGGACTGAAATCTTCCCGTTTACTAGATTTGATTTCTGTCCTCTCCTGGTTCTGAGGGGTGCTAACTAGAAAAGTCGGACTTGAAAATTTTGGGTCGGCAGTTTTTTGTGGACCACCCCGTATTTTTATCCACATCATTTTTAAACACTTTTATTATATGTAGAATCTTGTCATCGTAGCAACGAAGCGACTGGACAGGGTATGTTTGTTTTTCATCCATAAAAAGTGATTTTCCACTGGTTTCCACTATACATGGGAAAATTGATGAATTATTAACTAACTACGATTAAATCGTAAAATAATTGTTTACAGACGTTAACACTTGAACACCGAAACAACATCTAAATTGAGATGAGTGGAACGAAAAAACGGCTTTGTCAAAATTAAAGAGCCAAGCCATATCCAGATCTTATTACTGAGATCACTGGCGTTATTGCCTTATGTAAGCGTGCGGCCATATTGATGACACATCGTTGTCTGGCCCATCTGTTTCGTCAACTAACATATTTGAAATATTTGAGGATAAATTCACATATTTACAACAGCACATTTGTTCATGAACAATATTCACAACTGCCACTGATTCAGAAATGATACATTCACTTACATTAAAGAAGAATTATGTACATAATTATACACTACATGTTTCTCTAGTATAGGAAGCCAAAAACATATAAATATGGAAGTATCTTTTTCAAAAGTATTTTCAACACTGATCCACACACGAAACATATTTTAAACTAATTATTAAAACTAAATAATATTTTTATATGCGGTACATGTTATTAAACTACATTTTAATGTACTGTTAAAACAGTTTATGGGCACATTATGCAAGAATTTTTTTCAGTTTAGAACCAGAATTCACAAAAAAATGTGATAAACATTAGAGAAGCATTCACTTTAGAAACCTAGGCCTATCTATAGATTTTAAGTAAACAGTTGAATTTTTTTTTATAGTGATAAGATTTTATTTTAAAGAGTTTATCGTTAAAAATATTTGATGATCATGTTCATACAAGTTCAGTTATTTTTTGAAAAGTGATATTTGCCTCTCTTAGTAACAAATGCGTTTGGGTGAGGCATTAGTTTAAAAATAGGCTATCTAAAATTTCCTAAAATGGTGAAAAATAACTCCGTGTTAACATGCTTAAGGTGAGTAAGTTTTTTTTTAATCTGTGAATCGAGGATGCCTTAAAAAGTTAGAAACCACTTGCGTTTTCGGTACGTCAGGAGTTGGTTAACCTTCCAAACCTGGAAACCCCGAGCAGAATGCCTCGTCACGGTATCCACAATACAGCATTATTGGAGCACAACGTGGAAGCATATTTACGAACCTGTTGTTAAGACACGTTGAGCGTTAATCACGATTTCTTGAAGTTTATTTGTACAATTGCAGCACCAAATTCGAATGCAAACAAATTCCCCACCCCACTACAATTTCGACCTCTTCAAGGTGTTTGCAGTGGTTCTGTACCCCCAGTCACCTTCACTAACCTACCTCAGCGAGCTAGGTTAGTTCGCCCACATGGGCTACTACCTGAAGCGTAATCTGGGACCTGTCTTATCATCTCGGATCAAACCAAATACCACGATCCAGACTATTAGTACATGTAACCGAATAATCCTTACAACCACGTGATAACGATCAATTTTCGAAGCACCCACGCAGATAGTCATAGATTTCCGAATTTAAGTTACAGATTTCAAAATCTTACTAAATGGTCTGTCTGAATCTCAAAGATTTTAAATTCTGTACGATAAAGTTGTTAATTTGTTGATGGTAATATCTCCTGAAGTGCAGATAAGTGAATGAGTTATGGTGGAGCCATCTATCGCTAAAAAAAAAAAAAAGCAGTCGCTCACACCGTTGAGAGTCAAGTGATATTCCTTAAAATTGTGCACAAATTAACTGGTGCTGTAGTCCACAGAGAAGTCCAGTTTCGTGAAACCACGTTGCGTCATTAGTCCAAGGTGAAATGTTGCTGAAGACTGGAGAAAAATTATTACAGTAGTATTTTTCGTCGATTTTTTTCTAAACGAGCCTTTCGGAATTCTCCATTGGTGGAGGCCGAATAGGCGTGACGTCATCGTGTCACGTCATGATCACGTGATTCGGTGTTCTCGGAGCTAGTTCGACTAGCTTGACGTCACATCCGCTTTGAGCTTCGTCCGTGGGTCACAAGAGGGCGGTGGTTTCGCGCATCTTCCGGTAGCGCTGGACGCGCAGCTCGAGGATGGCGTACAGCAGCGACGCCACAGGAAGTGACGTGGCGAGGATGAGAATCTTGATCCGGTTGCAAATATGGTTGTGCGCGCCAAAAGCCAGAGCCATTCCTGCGTAATGAGCCGTTGTGTAGAGGGCGCACGGTGCCTGCCACAAATCCGAGTATAGGGTTGTGATCATGCCTAAAAAAAAAAGGACACAAAAACGAATGTTTTAATAACTTTTTGTACAAATAATGACTAGAAGAGACAAGAGGTATAAGGAATAGGTCAACAATCCTAATCTGCACACATATATCTCAAACAGTTAATACACATTTTGCTGTTGTAGGTATAAGCTTTAATAATATACGGACTACAGTGTACAACAGCTTAGATTTAAGGTACATACGTGAAGCTTTCTTGGGTACATTGTTCATTAACGCCTGTGCAGATTGCTATTAAAATATGTTTCAGATGGCCGCCATGCTGTTTGCGACACTCCCTAAATCGACTTAGGAAATCGTACATCACGTTTTCCAATGTTAAAACCGTGATTTGTTGATTTCGTGTTGAACATTGGCCTTCAGTTCGTCTGTGGTGCTTGGTTTGGTAAGATACGAATGGCCTTTAAGAATCCCCACAAAAAGTAGTCGCAGGCATTGAGGTCATGGCTTTTTGGTGGCCAGATATTGATAGCGCGACATGAGATGAGATGAAGCGTTAAGGTTCGGTTTCGTTTGTTGTTTCCTATGGATCCAGAAGTATCCCATTTGAACACTAATCTCGGGAGGATTGGTCGGAACGGAGTTTTCTGTAGTTTGATTCCAAATTGTTTGGCGTATGCTCGGCGCGTGACGATTATTAACTTTATGCCATTAATTTGTCCAAACTCGTTGCACGATTGAGTAAATGCATCAGCCATGATGCATGAAGCGATACTCTCGTCACTTGTCTTTGTTAGCTTTATAGAGCAGTGACACGACGTAAGTATTATTGTATATAACTATGGTGGAGCCTTAATGAGTTAGCTGCAAAGGGCACTGCAGAGAGAAACAGAAGGGCGTCATACTGAAGCCGATGCTGTGAAGAGTGATTTCTTAGACCTAAAACGCGCGATTTTTGTTGTTGGAGAAAACAACGTTATTTTAAGCCTATAAGAAATCCGCTCTTCCGTTGTTTATCCCTCCATTTTTATGTAGTGCACCTTGTAGTTATGCCCTCCAAAACCCATACTGGTGCCAATATGGCGGCAAATGTCACTGCTCTATAGATTTTCTCTCAACCCTATTCATGCAGTTAAAAACTTCACAAAACACACTTTTCGTTGCCGTATTGTTATGATATCTGCGATAGCAGGCTTAGTCTCAGCGATTATTTGAGGAGTACACCATGAATCTGTCGTACTGTATATCGAAAAAAATAATGCACGTTTTTTAATCGTAGTATATTCAATGAACGAGACTCCAGTGCCGCAGCTAACATTTTCCAAGGAGGGGTGCATGGACAAAATGTTGGGCCCCACTTCAACACGCAAACAAATCTACGGGAAAACTGACTCACAACCCCAACCACAATGTCGTGAATTTTATCTTATTTGGGCCCCCAGCTGGTGAGTTATGGGCCCTCTGCCTCCTGGGCCCGAGTGCCTTGCACCCTGTGCACCACCCTTAATTGCGGTACTGCGAGACACAACCAACACTAAACAATTGTTTCGGCAGCCCGTTCTCAGACTAATTTCTACCGGCATCGTCTTAAAATTCAGACAATATCTAATTCAAGTACAAAATCAAATCTCATCGAACAATTCTCAATATCGACTATCTGAGAAACTACTGATTATTAAAGAAAATCTGTTCTTAAAGGGCAATTACATCCATTTTGACATGCATGTTTGACTTTTGGATCACTTACACAATAACTAAACACATGAATTGCGGTAAGAATACGTTACTTAACATCCGATATAACAATTTAATTACTGCATCACCAAAACACGACACGGAGATCGCCATTGTTTTGCCGGAACGCTCAGAAATTAATGCCGACAGATGTCACTTTTCGATTTCGACTCGCAGCTGATTGAGATAGCTGTATTGACTGTGAGGAGCTCAAGCGTCCAGCTAAGTGGTCAGCTAAGGCCGTCAGACGCTTGAGCTCCTCACAGTCAATACAGCTATCTCAATCGGCTGCGAGTCGAAATCGAAAAGTGACATCTGTCGGCATTAATTTCTGAGCGTTCCAGCAAAACAATGGCGACCTCCGTGTCGTGTTTTGGTGATGCAGTAATTAAATTGTTATATCGGACGTACGTAACGTATTCTTACCGCAATTCTTGTGTTTAGTTATTGTGTTGAGTGATCCAAAAGTCAAACATGCATGTCAAAATGGATGTAATTGCCCCTTTAAACAGAAAATCGTTTATAAGAAACATGAGGAATCGTTTATTAAGAAACATGAGGAATAAGGGTAGCCAACAGTAGCTGAATCAGTTAAACACAAATTACGACTAGAGAAACAATTTTGGGGAAAAAGCCAACTAAGTATGTTAAGTATGTTAGTCCTTAACAAGACAAAAATGTAAGGATATGTCCCAATTTGGAAACTTCGTTTGGAAACTTCAAACATAAAATTAAAACTTGCTTCCAAAATACAAAATGATAAATAACCAAATAAATCTGGTAGCACAGAAAAATGTAATTTTTTCCTCTCTGAACTTGCTGTTAAGCCTGTTATGAGACATACAGCCGTAATCCAGAAATCCACTCAAGTGTGAGTGTGTGAGGGCAAATGTGAGTACAAACATATAAGGTAAGGGTCAATAATTTTAGTACAGCCACAGAAGGGAATTGACTGTCCTAACATCTGAGGGTATTTCTGTAGATGCGTTTTGACCCTTACACTCACCTTTAGCCCCCACTCACACTTGAGTGGAGTTCTGGCCAAATATCGTGAATTTAGTGTGAAGGGTGAATGTTAAACATTACATTAAGTAGTTCAGTAATTTAAGTTAAGTGTGAGTTGAACGTTTAATATGTATATAGTAAAGTAAAATAGCAACCCATTATTTAAAATCAAATTAAGAAAAGGTTATAAATCAACACTGGCTTTTAAATTTTCTAAAAAAAAAAAAAACCCTATTTCTAATTGAGCAAAATCAACTATCAGTCATTTGTTTATCCAACCAGTACAAAACCATTTAGTACCGTTCCAGTTACAAGAACATGTAAACTTGTTTAAAACTTTCAACCTGACTAAATCATTTCACCACCAGGGCCATGGCTGACGTCCCAATACACAGTATGTCTCAGAAGTTCTGAACCAGGTAGGCCTAGTAGGCCTATACGATGTACGCCTATACCGTCTTAGACCTAAGGTGTTCATATTGGCAAACTATGAGCAAAATCTACACCTAATGGGAGTAGCATACGTTTTCCACAATAGGTGTCCACTCGCAGTAAACCCAGGACTCGAACCCAGGAATTTCCTCTGGGTGTAGTGTAGGCCTATACCATATAGGCCTATACTTGGTTCAGGACTTCTAAGACATACTGTCTACCCGGACTGAGCCTTATTATTAAATTTTTCACTTACGTGCAAAGAATCACTGGACGTCTCATAATGAACGTCTTTACTGATAACTGTTTTCACGTTTGAAGTAATTATTTGTACCACTACATTGTCCAGAATAATCTGAGAATCATTTTAGCCTGCTGGAAGTTGGGTTGCGATTACAAAGACTAAATCGCTTCTCAGATCGCTCTGGATAACGTGTGGCAGAAATAATGACATCGAACGTGAGACTAGTTATCAATGACGATGTTCAGTGTGAGTTACAGTGATCGTCATATAGCGTGTAAGTGTAAAATTCAATAATAGCGCTCAATCCAGGTACAGAATTGTTCTATACTAAAACTATTTTGGTTTTGTGTGGCGATTCTTTCATTAATCATTACACGTACACTCCTTATCCATGCATTGCGTGATGTGCACTATCAAGTCCCTGTGATATAATCCACTCTCAAATCACTTGAGGCGAGAAGGTGACTCAAAATCGTCATTTATACAATTCTGCTTATGATGTGAATGTAGTAAAATGCAAAAAGCATTATGCAAAATACAAAATTGAAGAAGGAAGCCAGAAAACACGCTGGCGTAGCAAATCCTGACATTGCAAACACTAACAGCATTTCAAACCACAGCCTCTTCTGGTTCATTTCAAGAATTTACGTAATGTTGATACCCATACGTTAAATGATTATGTCCTTTTCAACATTCATTAGTGGCAACTTGGTGTCCTTTTGCTGTTATAGTGTTTTCCAGTGATGACGGCCACCACTCCGGCGTAAATATTTCGATTTTTTTTAAAGAACTTATGCGAAGTTGATGGATTGGGGCCTTTCATTCTGTCGGCATCCAAGAAATTAGTTTACAAAGTTCAAAAAGAAAAAAAAAAAAAGCCATTCTTTCATTCTGTAGAATTTTTTCTCTCCCTTTGTCATCTGACATAGCTCAGGGCGCCATTACGTTGATTTGGGGAAGAGCGCATCTGGCATTGGAAGACAGGAAACAACTACTCCGTGTGCTTCTGAACCGCCTTCAGTTTTCAAAAACGTTGGCCTACAACATCCGGAAACGAAAGAAACTCAAATCGATATCTTGTCCTTGAAGGTACATTCCTCCCAGCGCCATTTTTCTCAATCCTCCACATCAAGTACGGCCCGAAAGTTCTATCTACTTAACGTTAGTCAATCCTTGCTAAAAATCTGTATATAATCTGTAAAAACGTCTGCGCGATTTTCTGTTGAATACTGGGAACTAATTTAATAGCATCCTACGATTATATGATCCTTCGCGCGCTTAAAATAACCATGACGTTCCATCTGTGTATAAATAAATAAAAATAAATAAAAATATTTGTTGCGTAGCAGCAGGTCTGGCAAGGATTGGACACGATCACTAAAAGTCAGCCTAAAAGTGGGACGTAGAGGATGCCAACAATACAAGGTAAATGGCAAAAAAAATTTTTAAATGGGGTATAAAGGGGCGGCGGGGAGAACTGACCAAGCTAAAAGATACACAACGATAAAACAACAATAAAATAATATAAAAATAAAAACTTAAATAATTAAAAAATAATTAACTGAACAAAAAACGGCTTTGCCGTTTAGGAAAAAAACATTAGAGCACGTATCCCCATACTCCCAACCGTGAAGGTACACGAATAAAAACGGATTAGAGGTCACTCGAACGCAACGAACTATAATTTGAACTCCAATTCCAGGGAATAATGACTGTTTTCACGTAATTGTTATGTCAGTAAGTGAACGCAGTTTGTGTTTGAAATGTTTAATGTTTGTGTGCGTGTGTGTGCTTAATTTGTGTATCATACTTGTATTGTACTTTATATTTGTCTGTGTTTGTTGTTTTCTATTTTAAGCGTGTTTCGTGTGAGTGGCTATCTTTGTATTTTGTGTGCATTTATAACTTCTGAAACAAGCAGACTCCCAGTTCGGCATTTTTTTTTGCTTGTGTTTGATGGTTTCTGTTTTAGTTCTAGTTCAATACAGGACAGAAGTCCGTTGTCATACATAGATAAAAATACAATAAAATAAAGATTAAAAAAAATTTTTAAAAAAAGTCAATACTGGACAGAAGTCCGTCGTTATACAAGATCAAATAACAAAAAAAGTAGCAGAGATTAAAACGGGCCCAGAATTATGCAACCGTAAGAAATTTGGACAGATTCAATGTATGTAGTTTTGCTCTAAAGGAGTTCATGGTTGGCAACATGTGCATGTATTAATTTTTAATCGTTTGCTAATAATTACCATGGGATCAAAAATCTAAAAGACAAATGCGGTAAAAATTAAAATTATTTATGCCAATAGATCCCCGAAGAAAAATTATTAGATATTAACCTAGAAAATTAGAAAGTGTGATGTTAAAGTACGAAAATCATTCCGGTTTGTGACGACACAATTTTTGCATTCATGCTGTTCCGTCTACTCTCTCAGTTGGCCTTGTATTAATTACTAGGCAGAGTCTCACGAAACGGTGTGACAAGTGTTTTATTTGTGTTTATGTCTATTCAGACGTGTTCTGAAAACCGAGGACGGCTCACAAACGATCCAATTACTGAGCCGAAATAAGCAGTGGCTTTATCCATTGCTTAACTCAATAAAATAATGGTCAACATGGGTTTTTCATCCACGGAACAACAAAGTCAACTTACCGAATGCAAGATTCTCCCATACAGAGTGGCACAAGCCCCATCCGGCAGCCACGACGTAAAACACAGCTTCATCGTCCGGTTGGGGCCTCCAAAGCCAGAGGACGGCCAGAAGTCCTAGATGGAAAACAACGGAAGCGCCGATGATGGCCACACGCTGGACATGCTGCGCCAAGACGGGCACCAGGACAGTTCCGGTCACGTGGGTGACCCCGGAAAAGAGAAGTGCCCAACCGACACTTGGAAGGCCCAGTGCACAACTGACGTACGACTGAAAAGAGAGAAACGAAAACACCCATTTAAATACTATTTGTTCTCACAACAAAACAAACAATGTAAGTAATCAGGTTTGCACTGTTATGAACGTAAGAATTATACAGGGTGATCCAAAAGTCTGTGAGGTTTGCAACAGTTAGAACGTACGAATTATACAGGGTGATCCAATAGACTGTGAAGTTTGCACAGTTAGAACGTAAGAATTATAATGGGTGATCCAAAGGTCTGTGATGTTTGCAGTTAGAAAGTAAATTATAGGGTGATCCAAAGTTCTGAGAGGTTTGCATAGTTATGGACGTAAGAATTATACACGGTGATCCAAAAGTCTGCGAGGTTTGCACTGTTATGAACGTAAGAATTATACACGGTGATCCAAAAGTCTGTGAGGTTTGCACAGTTAGAACGTAAGAATTATACACGGTGATCCAAAAGTCTGCGAGGTTTGCACAGTTAGAACGTAAGAATTATACAGGGTGATCCAAAAGTCTGTGAGGTTTGCACAGTTAGAACGAAAGAATTATACAGGGTGATCCAAAAGTCTGTGAGGTTTGCGCAGTTAAAACGTTAGAATTATACAGGTTGATCCAATAGTCTGCGAGGTTTGCACAGTTAGAACGTAAGAATTATACAGGGTGATCCAAAAGTATGCGAGGTTTGCACAGTTAGAACGTAAGAATTATACACGGTGATCCAAAAGTCTGTAAAGTTTGCAGAGTTAAAACATAAGAATTATACAGGGTGGTTCAAAGGTCTGTGAGGTTTGCACAGTTATGAACTTAAGAATTATTCAGGGTGATCCAAAAGTCTCCCATTCCAAATCAACTCACAGGAGAACCACTCAAATGTACAAGCATAAACGATGGCTCGGGGGAACATATAATGGTGGTAGTTTGAGATAACCTTGGAACGTTCCTTCAAGGTTTTAACGATATTAACGTTTAGAACTACGCTAGAATTACACTGCGTTAGAACGGATTAGAATTATCGTTAGAATTACTTCAGAATTAGGCTGCTATAAAATTCTGTTTATTAATTCCGATCCCTAATAAAACCATGACGATGACATTTTTTCAGCGATTTGAACGAATACGGAAATCACATCGGAGAAGGTAGCGGCCATTTTCTTTTCAGCCCGATTGTTAGCTCTTTGTGTACTAATCTGCGAGACGGTGGTTTCTATTGGTCATCTGGCGTTGGTGACGAGGTGTGAAGTAGGCATTTAACAACTGTTGCAGGTGCTGTATGGGGTGCAAGGTAAAGAAACGCAGGGGTTGCTCGCTGTTCCACCTGTTAACAGACAATGTCTCCAAATGCTCGTCAGTTTGCAAATTCACCGCAGCATGGTTTCAAGATGGCATCAAAGCTCCGTACGTTTGAACTTTACTTGACGCTTTTGGGCGTTTCTGGTACTGTCCTAATTTGAAAGGGTTTTGTCCAAAACGGCCACGGTTTGCTGTAAAGCATACGGCATCGCACTGCCAAGTTCATCGCATACGTAAAAAGTAGTCCATGATGAAATGCCTGCCTACTCATGGAAAAACGCGTCTATAATGGCCTGCCAAGTGCACGATTTTTCATTCAATAGAAGTGAATTTTTTTTTTTGTTAATGTTGGCGAATGTAAAAGGGATGCGCCAGGGTGATCCGAACGTCTGGAGAAGTTGTTTCATTCTACTGACAGAATAACCACGGAAATATACGTGCCTACGCTATTACTGGGAGGGGATATGTTATGATGGTAGTTTGAATGACCAGGGAACGTCTCTTCTAGGTCATAACCATGTGAACGTTCGCAGAATAGCAGTGCAAATTGGAACATTGCAGAGATCCGAAAACCACTGCAAATCCAAATCGATGCTGAAGACAAAAAGAAGCAGAATGGAATTCGGTACAGAATCATGAAATGCGATCGAAGTGGTAGAAACTCTCCTACAGAGGAATTTTCACCGTTAACTTCGATCCCCTGTAAATCCCAGAATTCTGCTGTGAGTTCCATTCTGTTATTTTGGCTCTGGCATTGGGTCACGGTTATCGGTAACTTTCCAATTTTCACTGCTAATGATTTTATAGTATATGTATACGTATTGTCTTGCATTACGAAGCAGAGTTTCACGGAAAAGGACGACACCCCCTCATGAACACTAACAGTGAAAACGGGTGAACTGGCTCATTTGGCCAGCGAAAAGTTGAAATTGGGTCAGAGATGCCATGAGAAGTTGAAATTGGGTCAGAGATGCCTTGAGAAGTTGAAATTGGGTCAGAGATGCCTTGAGAAGTTGAAATTGGCACAATGTTGCTTCGACTAACAATTTGCTCTGCGTAGTCATCTCAGCGGCAAGGCTTAAATGACGTCATGTACGAAGGGCACTGTTTTTTTTAAGACGTACAGATCGCTCAAGCCAAAACGACAGACTGGGAGTGGAGGAGGGGGGAGGAAGGCAGTAGACGGGGAAAGCCCATGTGTTGGATTTATGTTCACGTCAATCAATACGCCCAACGAGAAAACTGCAGATCCGCCATCTTCAGTTGGTGGAATCAACGCCAAAACCGCCTCGAAGAGAGCTGATGAGTCCGATGCCTCAGCAGTGACGTCACCCTGAGGTTTCGGAAGGTTCACCGCGTGTTTAGGAACGACTTTGACAATGCGTGATGAGTTTGGTGAGTTTGAGAATGCGCACAATGTTGATAAGGCCCGTGTTCTAACAGGCCGCATCAACAGATCCTTAACGCTAGTAAGGGAACCAAACAGGGCTGGCGTACTCCAAAAGAAGAGGGGTGTAGCCATTATTAGATTAAATGATATAGCCATTATTAAATTAAATGGTATAGCCATTATTAGATTAGATGATTAAAATAATCTAATTAAATACAGAATTATTTTATTTTACGAATTTATATATTTAGTATTATTGTTTTTTTTTTAACCATAAGAGGGTTGTATGAGTGCCTCTTGCAGCAAGCCTGGTTTCTTAAAGTGAAACCAAACCATAAACAAACCAGGTATAAGGGACCATTCATAAAGTAGGTCACGCTATTTTTGGCCAATTTTGACACCCCCCCACCGGTTGATAAATAATGACCGGTCCCTAAGCAGATATTGGGTAAAATAAAATAAAATACAATTTCCAAATATGGAGCCCATCTTGTTAAATCAGCGCCGTCTTCGCCCGGTTTACGCCTTTCTTTCCAAAGCAAGAGCGTCGTAATTTGTTTTGCTACTGATAAGAAGGGAACCAGTATTGAGCGGCGCAAGTTTATAGCGCAGTAAA